>VZRL01000950.1:4983842-5033187 GCA_013397895.1 Origma solitaria
GAGAAAGAAAGCTCCCATCTCTACCTGTTCCCGGTGATCTCCTTCCCGGGGCCGATTGGGAGGTGAAATTAGCAAGTTGTGGGTTTCTTTCCCTCTGACATCATGGCAGAAGCTCAGCCTGGGCTTGGGCTTTTTTTTTTCTCTCTCTTTTTTTTTTCCCCTTCCCTCTTCCCCTTCCCCTCTCCTGAGTTACCTGCCCTTGGTGCAGCTCATGTGACTCTAGTCAATCTCCCAAAGGGACAAGGCCATTGGGCCTCTGGAAAAGGTGTAGGAGGGACGGAGGGAGAATCAACGCCTGGCTGATCTGGCCTGATTGGTTTTTGAAGGAGATCAGAGGCAAACTCCCTTTCTCTCTTTAATTCTGCCTGCAGGAAGTGCCTCTACCTGCTTTCAGTTCTGCGGGATCCCGCCCGGCGCTGGGTGCGGGCACGGCGCGCTCCGGCCCCGCGGCAGTGCGAGGCTCTGTGCGCTCGGGCCCGCTCCCATTTCGGGGGGAATCTAAAGAATATGCGTGTACAGTTGCTAAAACAAATTTATGACTTAGAGCTGAATTCCACTGAATTAAAGAAAAGTATTTAGCTGCTTCTCATTAACTGCCTTTTGTGCAAGTTGCTGTGGTGTATCCAGCTACCGATGCCAAGGTTAATGTATAATGGCAGTGTAGTATTCCACAGGGATCTTTAAGGGATATTATAGGCAGAGAGTACTTTGCATTTTAGGCCCTATTTTTCATACAGTTTGTAAAGGTGGGCCCTAATGAATTTTTTTTTGTTTGTTTTGTTTTGAGAAAGGAAGTATCTAGGCAATTATGCAGAATAGCAATAGAAAGCCCTGCATTTTCTACCCTACAACTGCTGAGTAAGGAGCATCCTGGGCATTAACTGCAGTCCAAGAGGGACAGCTTTTCTCCTCTCTTCTGTTTCACTGGTGAGGCTACAATGGGAAATCACCACCTACTTTAGCTGCTATGAAAACACTCCTGGCTCAACAGCAGCACCAGTAGTATTTGTAACATCGGGGACTGAGATAATTTTCAGAGATATTCTCAAACGCAAATTGATTTTACAGCAGAAAAGAAGATCTAAAGGCCTCTAAACTCTTCTGAAAGTTATTTTTCCTGATGCCACCACTGATGAGTTACTAGTGATTTTAAAGGCCAAATGCTGCAAGTTAGATTAGTCATAATTTTTCTTTTGTTTAATTAAGTCTTCAGTTTATACTTCAATATTAGTGTTATATTGAAATAGAGTTTTCACCGAATGAAAATTGGTGCTATTTAGCTACTGCTGTCTATCCTGGGAAAATTCAGAGCTGGGCAGTTAGCTGTGAATATCTGATGGCTTAAAATACTAAATCACATTTTCCCATCCTCTTTTAACATTCTAATTTCATAATTGATTAATTATAGCAGTTATTGTGGACCTCCTTCTGGCAAACATTGATTCCCATGCTAACACCACCAGCAAGACTAATTCAATTTATTTCAGTGAAAATAAACCACAGTTCAAGGATGCTGTCCCATGTGAAGTACCGTAGAATTCATGTGTTACAAGTATTTACCTGAGAGAGGCCATACAGGAAACTTTGCACAGGTGCATCTCACTGAACATCACAAGATGGTTGTTAAACCCTTTTCAGCTGTTGTCTCTGCAGCTCAGGAAGCTGCCTGAGAAGCAATCCTGAAAATACATTGTTACAGAAAGGGCAAATTCCTGAACAATCAGAGATGAAAACTTTAATCTGTAACATATACATTTATATATTCAATATGTTTTCAGCATTATATTTTCTAGTATTGGTAAATCTATGCCACTGCTATATTTTCCTCTGTCAATGCATTTTTAGAAGTCCTTGATAGAATAAAAAAACATTTCTATTCCTATTAGTTGCTTATATCCTTTGGCTGTAGTGGTAATGAAACAGCGTAACAGACTGCTATTGAGTATGGGATGATTCTTATCCCTGAAGTCTGCAAAAAGAACCATAAAAATGCATTGACTGCAAGTGTGAGAACTGTTCCTCTTATCCCAGCCTGTTCCTCCCCTCCCAAACTCACACATATATATGGGGGAGTTCAGAGAGAGGCACTGTTTGTACACGTAAGTGTAAACATAGATTTTAACTGTAGCTATGTTCACAGAAAAAACTTCCAGGCTTTTGCAATTCAGCTGCCTCCGTGAGGATGTCATTTTGTAGCCCTAATATGCGAGTACTTCACACATAATGGCATTTTAATTAGCAGATTTCTATAGAAGATCACACACATGATAAATTCTTGGCCAGGCTGACAATTATGCTCACAGGCTCCAGTGAATTGATACAGAGAATGCCAACACGTATGTATTTGTCTTTAGGATCTATCTAATGTGAAAGTAAAAGGATTGTCATTCATTTAGAACATGTCAGATTAAAGAAATCCTCCTCAAATCAATGGCAAAGACCCTTGAAAATTTACTTGAAATCTACACATGCTATCTAAGGCTGGTGAGCCCAAAAGCTTCTATGCTTTTTACAATTATATTAGCTCATCCCATAAATTGTAGCCTCTCTTCCTAAAAAGCCCATCTGGTTTCTACTTTTAGACTATCTTGACTCATATAATTCTACTGTTACTAATTTATCTGAACTGTTGTACTGAATGAACTTAAAACATATTCTAAAATGTTTTTTTAAAAAAAACCAACATAAATAAATGCTGGCCTTCCTGCAATATCAGACATTTCAAAGTATCAGATTATGCAACTGGTTTCTCATTCACCTTCCATGCACAACCCTCCCATTCTCTGTCCTGAATTACACCAGCAACATCATTTATCTAAAAAATATAAAGGAACAACATCCTATGTCTCAACAGAACAGCAACAGGATCCAGTTCCTGAAAAACACGTGGGACAAGCCCTTGTACACTGAGCATAGTAAAGTTAATTTGTAACCAAGATCTTGCTAAAATAAAGAATTATTGCTCACCTTTAGATTTAATCCTGGCAGGCATATTTATAGAGGTACTTATTTGTAGGTTCCATACAAGGATAATGTCTCATAAATGTAACTGGGTGGAGAATAAAAGTTCTAAAGATGGACATTCATTGTTATGCAAGCTCAGTACTATGATTATTTTGTTTGTTTCTCATTAATCAAGTAATTAAAACTGCAAAATAGATCAGTTTTATGGTTAGATCTCATGATAACACTGAAGAGACTCATTAAAAGTATTGTGCTTACAATGGATAAATCTGTAATAGTATTTTCATTCTTACTATAAGGGAAGGGAAGGGAAGGGAAGGGAAGGGAAGGACCACTTCTTTTACTACATTATTATTAAAAATTCTTGTGAACTGAATGTCCTGATCACTGAAGTCCTTTTGTTAAAGCCTAATGAAAGGGGTATGCAACTTTGAGCCATGAGATCTGGACTAATATCCTGGCTGCATTTAAATCCACAGAAATACTCAATTATCTTTCAGGGAACCTAGAAGTCTATCTTCTGTTCTGAACAGATAATATTAAGAAATTATTTGTCCTCATTAATATTTTACTCATCAGTTAAAAGGAGGGAAATTATGATGTTATTTAACCCTGTAAAATGGTTTGAAATATCCTGAGAAAAGTGAATTAGCTTTGAAGTTGGGTCTAATTTCAAAATTTTCCATGGTGGCAGGACAAGGACTTTGAACCAAAAGACCTCCAGAAGTCTCTTCTAGACAATTTTTTTCTGTGATTGTGAGAAACAGAGATATTAAATTGAATAACTATGGAGCCTTGGTGTTTATTTGCACAATAAGGATAGTAGTAAATTCTCTGCATGCCTCAGCATCTCCAAACTGAACTGGCACTGGAAGTTAAAGATCTGAAAGTGATCTGTAAGCAAATGTGAGAAGATGTTTAGATTTCATACCCATTCAGACCTTGACTTCTGGATTGGATTATAAGGTACTGCAGCAATATTTGCTGAAGGAGGAGCTTCATGTAACCCCTGAAACACAAACCCATATGTAAAGAATTTTCTGGCATCCTTTCTTTAACAGCAAATGAGTGGGAAAAGGCATGAGAACAAGTGCTTAGCAGTGTTCTTTGATTGCTGTCCAGATGTTGGGAGAAATCTGATTTTTTGGTCTGCCAGGTAGGTCTGCCATGATTACAATGCACTGTAGATGCCTTGAAATAATTTCCATTGTGATATCCACAAAAGTTCAGAAATATGCAAAAGAGCTTCAGAACTGGGGTTCTGATGGATTGTTACCCTGCAGATACCAGCACCATCAAGCCACACTGAAAACATTCACCTAGAGTCCTGCATCAGCTGGAATTTATTTCTGTTGACTTAAAGGTAGATTAAAACATAAAATTGGTCACTAGGCAAGATAAATAAAAATGAAATTACTTCCCCGATTATTTTACATAGCTTCTCTTCTTTATGGGATGACAATCAAGCCAGCGGTTTAATCCTACAAAGGTTTTATACATGCTCAGCTCCCATTGGATTATAGGTGTGAGCTGTTTAGCCAATTCTGTCCAGATTACATTTATTGGGCTTTTGAAAATATATGCATTACTTTTCTACCAAATTTGTGGACAAATCAAACATGCTTGCATAGTAGTGTCTTTCATAAATATTATTATCGATTTACATCAAAGTTAACAGTTTATAACAAATAAATTGAATTCCCTCTTTTTTTAAATTGGAAATAATGCTGCCCATCAACTAATTTAATAAAAGAGTTTTCTGGATTTGGAATCACTGAAATGACTGCTGACAGGGACCTCTGCAAGTCCTCTTGTCCAACACTGGATTATTGCCAGCATTACACTGAAACAAACAGTGTTTAGTCCAGCTGTGTCTTGGAAACGTCCATGGACGTCCATGCACCCGTTCCAGTGCTGCAGTGCTGATGAGAAACTTTCTCCTGGTTGCCAATCTGATCTCACTGCTAAATTTTTTAATAATTCACTGCAACTAGTTCAGACAGGATCTTTAAGCTGTGGTAAGTTAGACAAGCCATGTGATACAATTTCTGTTACCTAATGAGATGAATATGCAAGTACTTCCTGGACCCTTTCAATCTACCTTGCCTGTGACTGAAAATTGACTTTGTATGAAGCTTTATTGTCCCTACAACCTGCCTAAATAAATTTTCATTGCAACCAGTTACTTTTTTTTACTAGTCTCAGGTATAGTATAATATGAGAAAGGAAGTTCAATGGAAAATATTCTTTTTGTGATAGGTTTTTAAGCAAGACTGATGTTCAGTCTTAGATCACAACACTTCTATATACTAACCCAACCACTCTTTGTACATTGAAAGGATACAGCAGTTTAAAAGTCTGTCAGTGTGGCAGAATATCCAGCAGTAAAACATTTGCTTTTTAATGGTAAAGTTAATTTAGTGAGTTATTTTTTACATAAGCTATAAATGAAAAAAATTTCATTACTACCATCCTTGCTACCATCACTATCACCCTAGTGGAAAGAGTAAAAACATAAATTGATAACACAATCCACTGCAACAGCTAAAAGCCAAACTGCTCTCTGTTATTCACTAATATTTACATGCAATTAAATAGAATCACCTTCTTAATTAATACAGAAAAAAAATTTAAAATTACATATTTATGGTTTAACAGGATAAAGTTATATCTTCCTGTGAAAAGATCAAGAGTTCAACTCCCATAATGGTAAATGAGAATGACCTGATGTCTACATAAAGCATTTAATTTGGGCCCTTTTATACTTTATATTTAAAGTAGGAGTCATAGGAGTAGCAAGACAAGAAATCCAGAAGTCCTTTACTCTTTTAGAAAACTTTTGTAACACTCCTTCAATGAATCAACGATATTCAGCCTGTCATATCCTCACACATGAATGCATTCACACTGTACAGCTAGAAAGTTCTCAGAAGTTCACTAGACCACAAAATCACTGATCTTTCAGAGTGAGAAGTGGCCACAGCCATCTGCACATGGGATACCCAACTCCAGTCACCTTTGCATGTAAACATAAAAAACAAATAGACAACATAAGAAATGTAAAGGCCATTATCTACATCAAAAGGTCTGCGTGCTCTACGCTGCTGTCACTTACTGAGAGCTGATAATCAGTGCTGCAATGTAGCAGTGATGAAAGAAATGATCATCAAATACAAAGGACTGTATACTGGAAGTCCAAGTTATTCAAAGAAAAGCAACGGTAAAATTTACACAATTAATGATGAATTTATGCAAGTTACATCTTCTCAAGCTTTCCTGATAACTGGCTGATACTGGCCTCAGAAGATTATTTTGTCAGAAATTACTAATCTCTCTCTGTTTATTCAGATTGTACCACAAGCTTTCAGCTGACATAAAAACCTTGATAAAAAAGGAGGGTGTGCTCCTATAATATTTCATTCCCATTTGATTTAACTGCTCTGATATTTAACCTGTTTCTTCATTAGAATTTAATTTAACTTATTCCACATACAGATATGCTAATATACTTCTTTTTCTCACCATAGTATAAACAGAAGTAAAGTATAAATGCAAAATGTAAGCAAAACTTAACCACCTGTTGAAGTATTTAGGATTTAAAAACATTTCATCGAAGCATTTTGTATAATAAATTGATGAATGCAATTATGTGCATCCAAAATAGACACGATAGGACCTATCATTCAATGATTTCCTGATCTTTCATCTTGATTATAGTTATTCTGCTCCACTTTACTTCCACCACCAATTTTTACATACCTATGTCCTATTCTATCTGATGCAATGGTGGGATACTTCCCCCAAAGAAGCAGCACACCTCTGACACAACTTTTTTTTTGTATTTTTGTTGTCTTGAAAGTACAAGGTCTTTAAAATGTCTTGTCTGACTCATTACCAGCCCCTAGCAGAATTAACATGCCGATTTCTAGGAAGATTACATGAGTTTATTTTCTTCTCTACCATTTGTAGCATGCAAGACAACTACAGATTTTGCAAAAATAATCTGATTTTTTCTAAAGCGCGTCTAGATGCAATTGCTTGCATGGAAGGCTTTAGCTTACACTGAACTGTATAATATTGTTACAGTCATGTCAGTAGAGTCATCAGATTCTTGCTCAAATTTCCTTGTTCTATTCAACAAATGCTCTTTTGACTTTAACCTCTGAGCATCATTAAACAAATACCTTTCTTCTTTTGTCCCGATACTGGATCTTACATGCTGTGGAAAATACAATGGAAATAAGACAGAAGCAGTGTCCTTACAGATACATCTGGCTGATACAAGAGAGTGATATGAGAAGAAACATTCCCAAAGAAACATATTGCACAGTCAGTAAATGTATTCAGACAGAAAAAGGACAGGTATACCTAGATTATTCCTTTTGGCATACTGTAGAATTTTTAAATTTAAGATGTCATATGATGCACTTCAGTGCATTTTATCACTTAAGAGCTACAGAATTGCTTTATAAACACAGGTAATAACTCAGCACATGGCAAGCAGGTGCAATTCCCTTTCCAGTAAGTTGGAGTTGTGATAATATACCCTGACAGAGCTGTTTCATAAGTGCCAGTACTACCTCACCTCCTTTCCATAGCCCTCTGCTAATGTGACACACCCTTGTTTGACAGGAAATGTCACCTTGTGACATTCCTTGTTTTCCTCAAGTAATTATTTCAGTCATGGTGTGACACAGTTAACATACATTAACATACATTAAGATTTTGCCGTTTCTACACTGAAATACATGGTGGTGAGGAAAAGAAAAAGAGCCCTGGGGCACACAAGAGAAAGTTGCTTGGCACGTTCTGGGAGTGGCTCTGCAGTGACTTGGGTGAATTACTGATAACGCTCTGGGTGAAGCAGATGTCTAGGACATAACTTTAACTTCTAACCATACTCTAGTGCTCTGCTTTGTGTGAGCAGGGACACTGAGCAGTCTGATCTGCTCCTCAGTATTCCTTAAAGTGGAGTTATTCCCTCATTTGTTTCACTTATCCTGGCAAAAACAAGACAGTGACATGGGAATGGGAAACAAAAGGGGTACTTCTGCCTGATAATGTCAGGAACCATGGCTTTAGGGCACACTAAGTTTTTCTAGGGCCAGTGCTCACTGAACACCTGCAGCCTCACCAAGGGCAGTCAGGCTGGCTGTCACTGTCACACATGAGGCAGGACAGGCAGCATTTTACACCTACTTTGTATAGACATAAGATGTAAGACCGTGAGATCAGGTCTTCCTGTCTCTTCAAAACTCTGGATTACATTCTCTCTATGCAAGGATCCCTGTCAGGGGATGTATCTATAACAGAAAAAAAGCATGCTTTTGCCATGTAGACTGCTGGCAAAGGGAACACTGTCCATAAATTAAATTCTCGCTAGTTAGATGAAAGTATTAGCAATCTGCTTTGCCTTGTGCGAGAGTTGAACTTGTCCTGGACTAATTCTGATAAGAACAAATAACTTCCCTTGGGGAAGAGAAAGCAAAAGGACTCAAAAACTAAACATGAAGATTTTTTCAGTATTACAGGTTTTGCTCTGTGCTTCTCAGTGTAAGATAAGCCATTATGTGTAGGGTGATGAGACTTTAATAAATGATACATAAAACCATCAAGTTTTTGAAAAGGGAATGTGTAAATTTCTCCTTTTCTCACAACACATCTTGCAAAAATGACTTTAAAAAACATTTTCTATTTTGCATTGTTTTCAAAAGCACTAGACTTATCTATCCAAACCCTGTGAATCTGTTTGGTTTAGAGGAACAAAGTGCAGCCTACCACCTTCAATCAAAGATTGGCTGCTTTAATCAAAGTGATGTGAACAGCTTGCATTCTCAACTTTTGATTTCCACAAAGCCTATTTGTTTTACTCAAGGCTAGCAGTCCCTGTTGCCAAGGAATTGCTAGGGAATAAAGCCACACCTTTATGAATATACTTAGCACTTCCTGCTCTGTGCAGCCTTAAAAGCAGTCTCCTATACTCCAGAGAGATAATTGGAGGTTAAAAAAACATAAACACCTACATCTTAAGATCTTGCCTGGCTGGCAAAGCCACCTGTCTTTGTGCTCTTGTTAGATAGTTCACACAAGGTCTCGGGGAAGTGTTTACCATGAGATGTATTTTTCAGAAGAATTCGATGTTTGGGATGGTGATAATATGTGTCTTACCCTTTCATCTGTTTGAATCCAGAGCTTCCATTGGTTCCTGCTTTGTGACTAGAAGAAAACGAATTGGTGGGTTCCTCTGAAATCCCTCTGGGCTGGTACAGATGCTGTAGGCTGACTGGTAGCTCCAGCACACAGGGTAAGGGCTCATTATTTGTAATATATGTAAACAACCCTCTCGGTTCTCTGAGGCAGCATCATGGTATAATTGCTAGATCGCTTGCATCCTCCTTTTTCTGCTTCATCTGTAATTTAAATTATTATATAAAGGGATTTGTTAGTCCTGTTGATGCTCAGTATTTACATGAATCTCAGGAAGTTGTGTTTGCTGTTTGTTTGGGGTTTTTACCATAGTTTACTTAGAGAAATAACTTTTAAACACACACACATTAAGTATTAAACAAATCCAAGCACAGAACTCATTGCTGAAACTTAAGCTGTCTAAAAAATGCCTAAAGCACACCAAACATTCACATCAGAAAACTTCTTACAGATGAATCAGTCCCATAGTTTCATAGATTTCCCCCTTTATCCTTCCCTCTGATGCAGAATATAAAATTATCTTTTGTTTTATTGTCACTGCATACTGCAAATGGGACTTCAGGTTACCACTAAACATTTCTTACAGTTTTCATAACATGTTACAAGTGACAGGAGCTTCTAAGGCTTGGGTGGACAGGAGGGCAGATTAATAAGATATGGTTACTGGCACAGCAGTGAGGTGGAGTAGGTGTGAGTAATTGTATTCTGTGGGAACTTAATCAGAATCTGCTGGTTCATGGGCATGAAAGTATTTTGTATTCTCAGCATTTATAAGAAAGGACAGAAAATCAACAGCATTTTAGGGCAAGTTTCCTTCAGGACTTCTAGACAGAAGAAAACACAGGCATAACAATAGAAAATTCAAAATTTGGGATCAGTTACTTCACTGTCACTTCTGTTTTTCTGCGAATGAAATCTGCAGCACACATTAGAATGATGTAGACTCAAATGTAATGGGAAAGGATTCACACTTAAAGACTTACAACTCGTTGCACAGGCCTAAAAGCAGTACAGGAGACACACAACGCATTTGAGGATGCAGCTTCATCGCTTCAAAGGATCACCAGTCTCCATAATAGTCCCAATATATTATTGGGGGGCAGAGGAGGAGGTTGCCAGCATACACATAATGAAACAAAACTCGTGGGTGTAAAATAACAGCCAGTTTCATTTATTTGCACAGTTTATCTTTAGTAGCAACCAAAGCCCCAGTAGGCAAACAGCCTGGGCAACTGGGGTGGAGGAATGGATTCCACAACTCTGCAAAGATTTCATATGAAGCAATACCTTCTTGCTGGGATTAGTTGCCTTACTCAAGACCAGGCTCAAAGGGATTTACAAAACCACTATACAACCTCATTCAGAGCCATACAGTAACTTCTTCATTGTTGTGTGGACAATATGCTGCGTAAGAGAGACTTGGATTTTTCTGTTATGTAGAAAACACCCCTTCTTTAGAAAAATCATAGAGGACTGGAAATATGGGGATTAAGCAGGCAGGATTACACAGTCTCAGCTGAAAAAGAACAGAGTATGACAATTGACAAAAAGTGTAAACTTCCTTTCAGGAAAAGGGATTATTAAGCCAACAGTTCTGCAAATCAGGCCCACAGTTCCTGGTTCTTGAGCAACAAATATTCATTGCCAAATGCTGCTCTTTAATATAAAATGTGCTCTCTTCAATCATCATTTGCCTTTCCACAGTACAATCAACACTAGATGACAAAAAGCACTTGTCACATTTCAACAGGGAATGGTTGGCATTGGGCATGACAGTTTGCACAATGGTTTAGGAATACTGACAGAAAGGATGTGCATTGGAATGCTCTTAAACTCATGAAGCCACAGTTGCTACCTTCATTTTTAATATGCAATAAGAAAATTTATGTACCAAGATGTTGTAGTGTATCAAGAAAAACTAATATGGGGTGAAACACTGAAGGGTTTACTTGATCTACTGTCCTTAAGTGAGACAAAAGACAGTAATTTTAAGAGCTTTGTTTATACATGAAGGAAAAACAGAGCTCAGGGATCTATTTGTTTCTTTAGCCCTTTAAAGAATAAAGAAATAGACTGCTTGAACTGCTTCAATAACTTCAACATCAAATTTCAAAGAATCAAAATATAAAAGTTCAGTCTCCTAATCTATTTCTTAAATAAAAATACATCTTTCAAACAAGGCAACATTAACATTTGGATAGCAAGCTCATCAAAACACATGATCCCGCATTACAGCCAAATATATATGTATATATACATGCACATATACATAGCTACTTTGTTACATATTAATTTTCATTCCTCACCTTTCTGCTCCCTCAGAGTTTTCAAGTTTGGGCCAAAGGCATATACTTGATCTGTTCTCATTTAGCATTTCTGAATTCTTTAATCTTCCTAGGGTTCATATTTTTCTGTCCTTTCTCTCAAGTATCTGAAAATGCAGAACTTAAGCTGAGTATATAGCAATGCAGAATAATCAAATGTTTGTAGAGATCACCGGTTTCCCACAACAGTATTACAAGTATAAATTGAATGTATATTTCACACATCATTCACAACATAGTTATTATTGTCTCCCCCTGCTCCCCAGTAAAATGAAGCAACACTTCAAAGAAAAACTGCCTTAGTAGTGTGAAATTCACATCTGCTATAAGGCCATTATGCACTTAATTTCACATTTGATTTGAGTGTGACTCTATCACTTTCCTACCAGCAGTATATATGGCCTTTTTTAGGAATGACTGCACAGGAGAAACATGTTCCTTTCACATAAGTGATTCTTTATGATACCTTTCCTCCACCCCTCCCAGCAGCGCCTTCATGTTTAAGCAGCTTCACTCTGAAGTTACTAAAGCTATGCAACTGTTTCTCATTGTGTAGCCCTTAATAATTGCTTTCCATTTGGATAATGCTGTTGTCATATACTCTGCATAAGGCTACACCTTAAACACCTAATAAAATGCAGTTCATGTCAGAACAGCAAGGATTACTTCTGAACTGCTTGACTCAACGCAATTTTTTCATATGTTGGTTATGAATAACAAGTACTGCATAGGAGGGATGTATGAGCTCTTCTCTTTTTCTCCTCATTACTCCTTGCTCTATGTACACACACACACCCCAATAAATGGCCACAGTTGCAGCCCATGTGCCTCAGTTTGACAACCGTGATATTAAAAAAAGCATGTCTGGCAGAATTCTCTCCGAGGATTCAGAAACTCAGGATGCCTGGTCCCATTTGAAAATAGAATGAAATTATATTTTAGCCAAAATTCAGAAGACATCTTCTCAAGGGTCTTTGGAAATGGATGAGGATACGCTATGATTGATTAAGAACATACAAGCCAATTCAAGTCAACTCCAACATCAAGCTTTAGTCTGAAGCTGGATCATGACTGAATTTTTCCTAGGGCATGCAAAGATTCCAGTGTGATGTAAACTGCATTCCTGCAAAAGATCCTGTATTTCTTAGCATTTCTGAAGAAGTTTCACTGGGACATGACAGGTATCAGATGTGAAGGCAGCATTCAGCACAGAGCTCACTCGTTTCACTCAAGTTCAACTATTGCTTCCTGTCAAGCAGATTTTATAGAAGTCAGCAAATAAAAGACTCCTGTGGGCCTTGTAAAAATTCATTTACCAGTCGTGAGTAGAACATGGGTGAATTCCTGTTGAAAGTTAAAGCAAAGGCTTTATTCTCATTACTTTTTATATCAATTAGCTGTATCATACTTCCTAGACTCTGGATCCATTCTTAATAAAGAATGCATTGCTAGTGTGACATTTTATGTAACCTAGTCCTTTGCAATATTTAGATGCATTTTATTCCACCACAGAATGCTTTGCAGGTTTTAAAGACATTTGCAATATTTCCCTTCATTTTCATTTTGAACACTACAAAACTGTCTTTCACCCATTGCTAAAGGGGTAGAATTATATTAATGGAACTTAACTGTCCTTTAGTCTCTGGAAGGTCACACACTGCGTTAGGTATGCAGTCAAATGTGCTCTAGAAAGCTGCATTTCTCTTCGGCTGTGTAACTCTGAACCTCTCACATGAGATGCTCTAGAAGATGGGAGACACATTCTCCCATGGCAGTGCTCTGCAGTTACTGTCTCACCTTCAAATCAAATGGTGCAATCAACTGAACTGACACTTCATAATGAATTTTCTCCTATGTATTCATTAAAAAAATAATCCTAATCTGTATGTTGTTCAAGAAATAGTAGAAGTAACATTAAACTGTGCCTTGACTACTTTTACGGTTGGACCACTGTGCTGATCTAACTCCATTCAGATTCGCAAAGTCAATCTTATATGGCTCACTTCAGGTGAAGAGATTCTAGCTTTTGTTTGTTTTATGAAGTGTTATAAAGGAAATCTCTGCTCACAGTCGCACAACATCTTTTGCCTCCTCTTTCTCTTTGCTTCCCTCAACTTAATTCTCATAATTCTCTTTAATGTCTTGGGAAGACGGCAGTCAAATTTAACCCAATGATTAGAGTTTTCCCTCCAAATTTGTGTGTTCTCTGGGCCAATTTGAATTTTTTACCCTGGAGAGGGATATCAAAACAAGTAGATGTATCTGAAACGTACAGTAGGCATGTTCAAACAGTAATAAGTCTAACACTTCTTTTGCACTACAAAGAAAACCACAGGAAAATAAACTCATCCAATTTTAAGTATAAAATATGTATGTTTATGTACATATAATAATGACATGTGGGAATCTGATACAAGACTTTCATAATATAAAGGTGATAGACAAAAGCCTCAAAGAATCCTTGGATATTCTTTCCTTTTCCCTTTTTAAACAGCCTTTTTTCTTTATAGCCCACATAGAACTAGGTCACCATTGAAAATGTTCTTGGGCAATGACTGCAAGATAAACCCAAGGCAAGAGGACAAACACACTCCTGTTGTAGTTGCACTGCCGTACAGTTTGTTTCAATGAGGCAGGTGGAACAAAAGAATATTCCAATTTGTTAAAAAAGAAAAAAAAAGGAAAATGTACAGTCCATAAGAACATTCAGCACTAGCAGTATCTGTTAATAAAAACACTACATCCTGTATATTAAATGGTAAATGTTCATTTATTTGTTCAGTTTAGCTTTCATTATCACTACATTAACGCTCACAGCTGAGTAATAGAGCACCCTCTGCTTGAACATTTTACTACTTTGCAGACCATGTAGTCAAGCTATGATCCAGAAGGTAAATACAATTCAGCTCTCATGCAGCCTATAGCTAACAATTTTTCATATTTTGTGTGACTTGTAAGTGGCTAACACAAAAGAATGTTTTAATAGTTGGCCTGGCAAAGACCTGGTCAGCCTCAGAACAAGGAAAATATTTCCAGACTCGGTATAGATCAGCCGGCTATGTGTGGCAGCATATTCAATAGTCTCAGTAGCACTGCTAAGAGAATGCTGGACTGGAGTTTATGAAACTGTTAAATTCATAGTAAACTGATGTACTGCTCTGCCACTTCTTCTCTTAGTGGGCATGATAAGATGACTGCAAATCTGGCTGAGGGTGTTTAAGTCTCTTTGTGTTTCGTTTCATTGCATTGTAGAACCAAGAGAATGTTTTAAAATGTTATTACTGAGATGATACATTAATCTAAAACTTTATTGGTTTGAATAGTTAACAGACAACAGGCTCACATGACCACCTGGAAATTTGAGTTGAATTCAGAACTTGACACACGCCTTTTCAGGTAAAACTTCTGAACATAACTTTTGAAGTTAAATACTACAGTTAAGCTGGTTTAACAGCTTGGCATTGCCAGAAGTGGGAAGCCCATGTTGTTTCCCCACACTTTTTTTCCCAGCTTCATGTATCCCATCTCTTTGTACCTGCTGTAGTTGTGGTCAGACTCTAGCTGAGCCAAAACCACTTGTTAATTCACCAGTAAAACCCCTTTTAATCCCCAGCCAGGCTAACTTAGCTCTACAGAGGCTGTTACTGCACAAGCCTACGTCAACAGAGGGGCACCCAGTGAGGAGGGAGAAAAAAGAGTCTCCTTTTGGCAAACAGTAAGACTGGCCAAAGCCGTGATACAGCCTCTCTCCCATTACTTACACAACATAAAAAACTGATTTTTTTATTTGTAACCAGGAGTTTAGAACTCGTTTTGGCAAGTAAATTTTTTTGGGAATTTTCAGAAGCCTTGATTCCCTAACTATTCTTTAGCTAAACTGAGTTGCAGTTTCACAACTTTTTTCTTTTTGACAGTTGTTTGGGGCCAGAAATACCATTTTAACTATAAGCTGCTTTCACAAGTACTGCTGTGAAGAGGAATCATCATGATGTCATGCCCTTACAGGGTCCTTCAAACAAACACTTCAGTGTGACAGTAATGTAATCACAGACTTCCTTAAGGAAATTCCTCGACTAAAGTGCTATGGCATACATTCTAGACAGTTTAGTACAGACCATATTGATCTAAAGACAGAACAGTAATTTACTTCAGATGCATGTACAGAAGGAGGCAAAGCAATAAAGTGACAATAAACAGGAAGCAGCCAAATTCTTCATTAGTTAATGGGTCATGCACTCATAGATACTTAGTTTTATTTTGAATACCCACAGCAACTACTTCAGCCTCTGGGTCTTTCAAATTACTTTTGGAATTTTACATTTTCAAATCTTTTGAGAGTGACAGGACAGAAGGAAGAAAAAACTGAGGAAAAAGAATAGTACAGCACTATCCTTAAATTTTTTATACCATCACTGCCTGAGATAGAAACTGATCTTGAACAACAATGTCAGTGTTTGTTTCCCAGAATATCACAAAAACCTGATGGTGTGAAGGACACATCTTTTCAATGCACCAGATGCACAACCATATGTATTTTGAGTGCTCCTGTCAGATAATTCTGAACTTGAATCTATAGCAGTATGCACAGACATACCCTTTTAAACAGTCCTTTTTTTAAGTATAACTTCAGTCTGCTACGAAGTGATTCAGGTTTTCAATAAAAGATTCGAATCTGACGGCTGGAATAACCATTTTATAAACACCCTGTCCCCATTTGTTAACCAGCTTTGCTCCTGAATAAATACCAGGCAGCAATTTTCCTCCCCATCCCCACCTTTTAAGAACAAAAGCAGCCTCGGGCCATTGAGTCTTCCCCATCACCTCTTAATCTCTGAGAAACAGCTTCTTTCTCAATTGTTGTTGCTTAACTAATGCAACATTTAACACCCCAGATGAATCAGCACTGAGCTACAAGTAACCTCTGACTACTGATGCTTCAGCTCCACCATACTAAATTTACTGATGGAAGTGTCTGGACTTGCTCCATTTTGGGAAGTCATTCTAGAGCCAACATTTGCCTATGATACTTTCTCACCTCTTGCTCCTTTGTGTCTGTCTCTAGATTCCAGTATATGCGATTCATCTCCGTGATGTGGTGCATTCTGATTATCAGTGCTCATGACATCTATATAGTTTTTATTCTTATCTGGACAGATCCAGGATAATGTTAGAAGCTTAGGGGTTCAGGGTTTAGTACAATACTTACAGAAATTCCCTGTATGACCTCACCAAAGATCAAAAGGAAGCATTGTGTTGGTTGAGCTATTGAAGAGACAGCAATTCCAGACAGCAAAAAGTTTCTCATCTGAACTAAACAAGAAACTCAAGTCGATGATGGAAACAAGAGGACAGGTTTGTTACAAAATCTTTCCTCAACAACATGAATATGCTTTTATACGTACACACGTATTTAAAATGTAAATTATGCAAGTATATATGTATATACACACACCTTTTTTTCCCCCAGCTGTTATTCACCCTGAGAATTCTGAAGGTGGGCAAGGATGAAATCCCTCGGTATTTCTGCTGGAGCTCTAACTTGTTCCTGTGCATAAATGTTCTTTTTTCTACCCCTCAGTTTCATTCGCGCAGAATGGCCTATGTGTAACAGAAATAGCATCAGTCAGCAAGATCTTGTCTTCAAGCATTAACAATTTTAACGACCAAATAAAATGACCCAGAAATCAGATATTTTTTTCAATTTCTTTTCTTTTATCCCATCCAGGAAGAACATGCTGCCTTTTAGGCAAGTCCTCTGTGAACGTTTCCCTTCAGTCGTACACATGATCTCATCCACCCTCCTCAAGAGGCGAAGGTGGGGCTGTGTTTATTGAGCTGCCTCTAGTGGTTCCCCAAGGAGCCACCCAAGGCTGTAACTGTGTGTGCTGCAGAGGCAGCAGGTACCTGCTCACACCTTGCACAGAGAGCAGCTCAGAGAAATGCTCTGAAATTGTCATCTTGCCTAGAGCATTGAGAAAAGTGTTGGGCCTTTCTTTGGCTATCTCCAGTATAACAGAGAAATTCTAACAGAGAAATTCTTCTGGCAATGAAAAACCTTTACTAGAAACCAATAATGGGAATAAAACTTCTGATTACTGAGAGATTCCTGCTTAGGCTAATAAAATCTTTTTCATTCACACAAGACATGGTCCTTGGGCAGCAGCAGTGTGAGCCAGCCTCCAACTCCAAGGTTTGGTTCAGTGAGAGGCTGTGGAGGATGGGGAGAGGATGTGGAGAGCAGGGGATGGGAGGGATGGAGCTACCACTGTGCTGCCAGAGCTCATCCTGGTCATCTTAGATTGCTGTGGAACTGCCCCTGACCCAGCACAACCCAGGGTGCCTGAGAGAGCTGGACCTGACTAGGGGAAATAATCATCTGGGGAAGATGGGGATCTCAATTAGTGTCTTGCAAAAAACTGAGCCATAGATTTTATACAGCGCTATTAATATAATATAAAAGATATTCAGCATATGAAAGACTGAATATACATTAATCATGCAAAATACAATTAAAAATTAATTACAAAGCATTTGAAATTGTTTCCATTGTTTATAATCATAAAATTAATTATAAAGGCTTTCTAATTGTTGCCACTGTTTATGTTTAAATACATAAACTTGTTGCTCTAATATTCTGTTAGCTTGAAAACAGAATGTAAAGAACTCCAAGCTTACCCAGAAATTTTGGGTTCTGAAATTTACAAGCCCATATCTAACTATTTTGTGATGATAGACTGATATTAATGAATTTTCCCCAACATTTAGTACCAGGTTTTTTCCACCAAATGTCAAGAAAAGCAGATTCTGCACTATATGTGTTAGTTCACATGTAAAAACCAGTAATTATCACAGCAAAAAGCTACAGCTGTATTTAAAGTATCTACTTAATAATTCCTCTAACAACCTGAAACTTTAAACTCCAAAAAGCTCCAACCATTTATTTCAGTCTGGGTAGGATTCTGAGAAAAGATTTATCAGCTGATTCCCTTCATTTGCATCCTAAATTGACACAAAAGGAAGCCCTCATTGCTACCCTGGCTGAAACTACTGATGAAGCGCTTCCCATCAGGAATTAATTACTCACTGCAACGGGCATGTTTTCACTCACAGCCTGAGATCCACCAGCCCTGCCCCGAGGGGAGAACAGCTGCCCCACCTGTCAGCATGCAAATATGTTTGGTATGCCCAGTCACATTCATGGCAAAACTTGCGATCCCACTAACAGAAAGATTAAGGTTTCCTATTGCTTTGAGGCACATTTCCAGCAGATTGAAACAATGGACTAAAGGGATACACTGAAACTGGGAAACCAAATTTGCAAGATTTCACACTTCTACCAAAGATACTTTGAACCCCTGAAAAAAAGTATTCTTTTTGAGTTTCTGAAACCCAGTACAGCCTAGGTTTTAATTTTTTTTTTTCTTCAAAATGCAAAATTGCTTTCGGGTGACAAAAGCTCCATGATTTTAGATCATTCAATAATGTTCTGAAATAATATCTCATAAATTCAGAATCTTTAAATAATTTCAGAAGTCTTACTTTGCCAAGTTAAAGAATATTTCTGTGGTCATTGCTTTGTTCTTATTTCTTGGTATCCCAGGCTGGTATTCTCACAAGGTGGGAAGTGCTAGGAAAGTTTGTCATTCAAGGTCTGAGAAACAAAATGATTAAACATCTGACTCTCAAGAAATTGTGATATACAAATAGCATTATGGAACAAAAAACTCTTCAATAGTCTCCTCTCTACAGAGTGGAGGTGTCAAGGCTTTGCATCCTTCTAATTTGGGCAACACAAGAGTTCACCCTCCAGAACTTTGTGGTTTGGAACCAAAACTCAAATGAGCTTGATAAGCTTGATATTAACTTATCAGTTAGATTTATGATTGAACACTCCTGAAATATCTGCTGCTCTCTAGTGGCTTCCACAGAAACAACAAAGCACATTTCTACACTCAAAAACTGTGAAAAATAAAAATCTACGTGTCAAACACCTGAATGAATGGATTGCCTTGCTATTTTGTGTTTTCTTCCGGCAAAGTCTGTTTAAAGTGTTCCCTCTCCCCATTCTGGGCTTTGATATAATGGTTCATACAACTGCTTGTGGGGCTGCATAATGAAACACTCCAAGTAACTGATCAGTGTTAAAAATTACCCTTTTTCTTAAGATATTACGGGTTATTAACCCAAAGAAAAAGATTTCTTTTAAAAAGAGATAATTTCTCTGATCTGCTGAAGAGACGCACTATCACCACCAAGGACCATGCAAGAGAATAGAGATACAAAGTGAGCAAACTTTGTAAACTGTCTTTGTCACTGAGAGGAAAAACTGCATCCATGGTCCAAATTTCTGATTTCTTAAACATTTCTGCAGAATGGCTGGGTACAATCAGCTCTTGCTTTGGCAACAACGAGAACACTACCAAAACTAATCAGAATGGTACAAAACCAATTCATACACTAGTCATACACATATTTTCAACTAAATATTTCAAAAATTCTGTTTGAATCAGTCAGAGGCTCTGTTAACATCACACAGTTTTGCCCCCACCTCACCCTTACATTTACAGGCCTCAATGAGGTTGGTCCTCCACAGTAATTTTCACCTGTCATCCAATACTTCCAGCTGGAGGCCAGTTTTTGCTGCCTGGTTCTTTATTTGTGCCCAAACCTGTCTTTCACACTATCCATTAAATCTAGAAAACCCTGCTCAAATGAATTAGTATTCACCTCAAAATCCAACCTCAAGACATGTTTATACTTTGATGTTTACAGTAAACTGCCAGTTAAGGTGGAGAGGAAGGTTGCATGCAGGGAATTTTGATACCATAAACACTGGTTACTTCCAGCTTCAGAAAGTCTACTAACTGCAAATAACTGGGTTTCTTTCCCTATATTGTTTCTTATTTCTTTCACCAATAGCTGCTGCAGCTATTGCAATATACTGACTGAAATAAATCTCAGTGCATTGTTTGAAGACAACGGGACAGAAAGCTGACAATTGCTGTATCTCTTCTGTTTGATACCGTGGTTGTATTAAGTAATTTCCACGTGTCAGGAGCAAAGCTTCGTAGTCAACATTTATACTCAGGGTAGCACTGTGCACAATTGACCTTTTTAAAATCTCTTTTAGACCCAAACTGATTTTAACTGCATTTAGAAGGAAAGATGGTTTTTCCTTAAAGCTGTTACTAAGATATAGTAAAATTTACATTTATCTGCCTTACTTTGGCAAAGGACTTGAAGGACTAAAGCTTGGTCTTTTACTTCAATCCTCGTTCCATATCCCAAGGGAAAAATTCAGTCATCTGTAAAACAGGAAAGGAAATGTAATAGACCAAACTCTATCAGATCAAATAAGCTTCACCATAACAAAGCAATCTGATTCTATATTATACCATAGAAAAATTAAAATCATGCATCCCTGAATTTTGTAAGCAGAAACTCAGTCTATTCCTAATTTCTAATATATTTTCTGTGCACAGACATACACACACACACACACACAAACACACACACAGGAAAAGGCCTGTTCCTAGCAGCAATGAATATATGACATTTTTGCATATTTTCTGGGGAATCTGTAGACTTGCAGAGTCTCACATGTTAGCAAATAACAACTCTTCTGAATGTTCATAGATCAAAACAATTCTTTTAGCGCTACTGTGTTAATGATTTACACTGGAGATATTGTATTTACAATGTACAGGTTACCTCTGTACATTGGCCCAGAAGAGAAGGTAACTCTTTATGGCTTGTTATAGGAATACTTTGATAAATAGTTTGTTAGAAGATGCTTTAGAATTCCTGTCTTAGTATGCCAAGGATTTGCAAAGTCAATAGACATGAAAGCTTCCATGACTTTTCCAAAAGCAGTTACGGTCAACTCAGCAAGGGTTAAGAGATAGTTCAAAAATAACAAACTTCATTATTGCAGTAATAGTTCTCACAATGTTAAGGGGCGATTCACAGACAGGCACAAAATAAAGTCATTATGTGTTCAGAAAGACTATTCAATTTGTGCATGCTGTCATGCATTTATGAAGACAAGAATTGAGAAAATAGACATACAAAATACTGAACAGAATCAGCTTTCTTATGGTGTAGCCTTTGTTGTCAAATATGACGTGAGGCTGCTTTCCTTTATAAGCTCAAGTTATGACAGAAGGAAAATTCACGGGATAGTTTTACAAGACACAGGGTTAGCAGGACTTGTGTTAACGCTTCACTGATACAGTACCCATCTTTCTTGCAATATTTGATATTGTGAGTTTCCTTCCTTTAGCACCAATATGACAAAGGTGCCATAAAACCTCTCAAAGAGGGGACTGAATGACGGAAAGATGTAGCTAAGGAAACAAGGGAAAAGGGGAACAAGAAGACAGATGTAGGAGGAAAAAAGTTTCAAACTCATTATGAATGTTGTAACTGTCAGGAGGGAGATATAAAGAGAAAAAGAACAACTACACCAAAAATGTTTGAGAAAGACAATCTGATGTGGAAAGAACTGCCATGGAATCAGAAAGTCTTGATTCTATTTCCAAATTGCATCCTGTGTTTCCAAAAAATCATGCAGAGGTTACTTAATCTACTACATTTTCTGTCTGTAAAATCAGAGAGAATGCTTATCTGATAGGCAATTTTGGTATAGAAAAATCTGTAAGTAATCTTCAGACCTATCAAGTTTCATGCACTAAAAATGAAATTTACACAACTGCTTCCATACACACATTCCCATACAGGCAGCCCTCCATTCCTCTGCTGGGCAGTGCCACAGCTTCCCTTTTTTTCCCACCTCTCAATCACAGTCCCAGGCTCCCTCCAGTCCCAGCATTTTTCCCACACATCTGTTCCAAGACGCCTGTGCTATGTGAGCTGTGGGCAGGAAGACACAGCACCGTTTGTTTGAGGAGGTCTCCTGTTTGTGCAGCTACAGATCTAAGATGCTACAGAACTGGAGAGAGTCAAATCCCTTGGGTGACAGAAGCATCTTCTGAAACAAATATTGGGCTAGATCCATAGCACCAGGAAAAAGTCAAATCTCTGACTCAGCCTATTTGACAGGGGTTAAACAAACGAGTGAACAAGTCTGATGTGATAAAAAATGTTGGCTCTTACTTTTCCTGAGGCTTTTTTCCTATCTGCTAGTGAAGTCTTGCTCCTTTACATTTTGCTTTTTTTGCTTTCTGGGAAAAAAAAAAACTGAAATAGAAAAAATATGTAATTGGAAAAATACCCCAAATTAAATGTCATACAGAAAGCAAGCAATTGTAAAGAGAATGATGTTGTCCAATAGTAAACAGCATTCACAGAAGAAAATCCAAACAGATGTAGCCAAAGCAACTATAGAAGAATGCAAACATGATTCCGTAGCTAGAAGAGGACTAATAATGGGAACAAAAGATTCATTGTTAATACAAATGACAGAATAGGAAGAATTATAAACAACGTGATTCACTGAAAAAACCCATCAAATTAAGTATTGAGTGAATAAGTTGAATAAATAATAAAAACAATTTTTTTACAAAAAAGCCCCACACCTGGAAATGTAAACAAAAGGAGTACTGAGAGACAGATGTCAAACAGAAAAGTTTAACAATGGAAAATAAGTCATTGAAAGCCATAGAACTTTTTCCAGCTTTCTGTGAAGGCTGGACTTAGAGTAAGGAAGATGAAGGCAGGGTATTTATACCACATAAAATTAACCCTTTAGTTAAAGAAAATAAATTGGGAATTTTTAAAGTATAGTTGATAGACAAATAAGACCTTAAAAAAAAATTGCTTCAGGACCTACTTACTTCTTTCTACAGGTTAAATAGGGAGTCCAGAGAGTGACAACTGGCTAAGCCAAATTAACAGTTCTTGGAGGGAGGGAGGGCATCAAGTCCTGCTCCCCCTTTCTAGCTGCTCTTTCTTTTCTCCCATGTCTTTCTTGTGTTGCCTCTGAAGTTTATCTGATTGATCTCAAGGTCAGGCAACAAAACTCACTAACTCGGCAAAAACGTACACTTTGGAAGGTGGGCAAAGGTAACTTGTGCTGTTTTATCAGGTTGAACAACCTGCAGCCAGATGAGCTCCAGAGGTGGCTCAAGGCAAGTAGGGGGATCATGTAGCCAAGAGCAGAGAAGGTTACAGGGGAATGGCGGAGGGAAAAGGTAAGTGCTTTTTGGCAACAATTGGCTTTTACCTGAAGTCACAGCTAGTTTTGTAACTTAAACACCTTAGTTAAATACATTCAGTTAGATGGAGGGAACTGTGACACTGCCATCCTTTACATACACAGAAGAGATGTTACCATTACTGAACTTGTATCTTCACATCCTTATGTCTCTTATTCACGGTGACCAAATCACCTCCCCAGAAGTTTAATTAAAGCTGAATTAGGAATATCCTCCACTGCCAACCTCCCTTGTGCTATTTTGCTCCACAGCACTGTTTTTTTTATTATAGTACTGGAGATACGACACTCTTTTAAGAGGAAGCTAGTATTAGATTTACACACTTGTAGGTTTTATGGCAAATCTCGTTATGCTTGTTGGTTTCATTTTCAGCCTCAAAACCTTACATTATGCAAATAGATGACAATCTGCATTTTCAGATTTTCATTTCTCAGTGGTGTTCACTGTTTTCTTGTTTATAGAGCCTTCACTTATATTTTTAAAAAATCCCTGATTCTTTAATATACCTTACATATACTTTGACATACCTTAGTCAGGAAGGCTTTGTATGGTATTCAGACTAAATTTAGCTAATTTCCTACTCTTTTTTTAAATTTCTAATGTCCAGGCTGCTTGACCCTATTAAAGGAAGTTTAAGGAAAAGGTGAAACAAGGATTCAACTGCTTGTAGGTACAGATGTACAAACAAGCTACTACAGGGCATGCCAGGGTGTGAACACACAGCACATCACATGCTGTGCAGGAGCTCTGCAACCTGTTCCTTCTCTAGTTTGTTATGTGCTCTTACTGTACGAAACTGGAGTTTATGATACCTTGTTAGCCAACAGGAATTTGTGTACAATATATACTTAGGCTAGGTGACCATGCTGGGCCTTTGTTCTTAATGTACAAAACCCTTTTCTTCTACGAGTTACAATTTTTCAGTATCTTTAGATAGCAGATGCATCTCATATTTCAGTCATGTACATGGCAATAGACTACATGCATAAAGAAACTGTTGTAGACATCAGAAATCTCAACAGAAAGAGTAAACACACTTTAGGAAACCCTCCCAGAAGAAAAATAACCCTGAAACTAGCTCTCTTTTGGGGAAGATTTTTATACTCTGTTCCTTTGAAAATCTAAACATTCAGCACATACTTCATTTTAAGCTTGGGAGTGGTCATATTAGCCAGTGAGGGGAAATAATTTATGCAACAGTTATGCAGGAACAAACTCCTTGCACCATTAGGGATTTTCCTTGCTTTTATAACAGATTTATTTAATCGACTTTAGTTAAACAGTGTATTTATACTCTGAAAATACAACACCTTTTGTACACCAGTCTCTGCCTGTATACTCCGGGGGCTGTCCATGCACACAGATGTGTGCACACAAACACAAACTGTTCCTGTGTGCTGACTGGCTCCCCGTGTTGCTTGAGCAAAAGGTTAAATGATGATTTGTTAGCTCATCAAACCTTTTCTGAATAAGTATCACTTTTCTCTGTCTTCTGGTGGATACATAAACATTGTAGGTCCTAAAAGAAACAAATGCCAAGGCACTGAGGTAGGCGTGTTACATAAAAGTGAAGCACAGTGAAAAGTCTTGTGTCACCTGCAGCACCCGCCCAGCCCAACGTGCTGAGCAACCTGAAGAAATGTTAATTTAAAAATTTTAATGTATTATTTTAATATAACTTTCTCTGTTAATATTTCTGCCTTATTCTCAATCCAGGAAGCTACTTGGAAAACCCTACTAAGTTAAATTCATTACTAGTTTAAGAAGTCTGCCTTCGTTAAGAAGTCTATGTACCTACATAAGTAGTGTAAATTCCTATAGAACTTATATCAATTCGATTAAAATAATTATTCTTTTGGTAATAAAAGTTTTGAAGAGTTTTGCCCCCCTGTGCTGTGTAATGATATATTACTACACTTACCTAACTCTTACCCTGACATTTATTGTATAGCCTTGTACCTCACTCCACCTTCTGTTTTCCTGACTGTAAACCAGGAATAATAACGGCACAGGCAGGAGTCACACACAGCCTCTGTCAGCTGTGCAGAGGGGCTTTGCTGCCAGTCAGGTCATCATGGCAGCACCTCTAAGCCATTCTTACCTTTGGCTTTCATTTTGTGTCAGGATGGAATTTATACAGGAATGTTTTATATTAAATACAAAACTGAACTCCTTGTCCAGTATCACAAATCATCTGAAGTTTCTACAAATGTGAATTCTACTCAGAAAAAAACACAAACAAAATTCTGCTTCTGAGATGCAGGTAATGTTGGGGCATTAAAAGGAGTGCCCTCCTGACCCCTGCTCATATCCTCAGGCAGTAGATTGGGTTACTTAGTATCATTGCCTTGGCTTGGATAACTGCTCATAAAGTTACAGAGTTTTAAAATTCCTGCAACACCACTTATTTCCAGGAACACCTGCAGCTCCGGTTTCCATAGGCCAGTTTAAAACTTAGTAGAGAAATATTTCTTGACTTTTACTGCTTTTGTTATAAAGGCAGCCCCCTAATTTCTTGTGGACTGAATGGAGTCCTACCAATTCTGTTAACCACTGCAATGAAGCAATTTTTCATTTCCTGAACCTCTTTTTGTAGATTAAGATCCTTATTCCTTAAATAATAAAATTTAAAAAATTAATGCTGTATTATTTATCTGCTATCATGTAATCATTAATTACACATCTGGAGTTAGAGTTTAAGCAACCGATTTCAGAGATAATTAACAGTTCAAAGCACGATGCTATAGAAAAGGAGATAAATCCTTAGGTTTTTCTGGCATTGGATTTTTTAGTTATCACTGTTCATTTAATACAGCTCTTTGAAGAATTGAATATGCTATAATATTAATCAAAATATAGGAAGTTGCTTGCTTAAGAGGCTTATCTCTATCTTCTGATCAGACAAATAAAATTGGGTTTCCTGTGGGTTTTTTTCATGTTTGTTTGTTCACTTTACAGAAAAGTACTGATCTAAGGCACACTTCTACACCACAGTTACAGCCTTTACCAGTAATCAGAGACACATTATACTTCTCCTTAAACAGGAATGATGGTGAGCTACTTCGTGGATGGAAAGGGGAATGAGTGGAAAGAAAAGGAAGTGGTTTTGCCTCAAGCAGCTGAGGTGAAATGTGTGTTTACACTTAGCCTGAAAGTACAAAACCCCACTTCCCAACCTTAGCAATGCCACACTCTGTGTGTTTATTTTTGCCTGCACATGTAGGAAATGAGAAGGGGTTTCCTTGGCACACCAAAAGCAATGGCAAGGCAGGAATCTGGAGGTGTATCTATTCACTACTGTCTCACTGTGCCACTCTGACATGCAGAAAAAGAGCTGGCAATGAGCACACACCTGGCACAGAACTGCTGTGGGGATGGCAGGTCTGGCACGGGGTGAAGCCACAGGAGGCTGGCCAGGGCAGCAGGGCCCCGGCTCCTTCAGGAATGGTGTTCCAAGCTGCCATACACGTTTAGGAACCAAGCAACTCTAAAAGCAGCTGAAGCCCAGAAATGGTGTTATCTCCCCGGCTGTAAGGAGGAATGTGTGTGTGAGGGAAGCACAGCACACACCGCAGTGCCAGAGGTCAGCTGCAGCAGAGGCCTGCTCACCTCCCACAGCTCCTGAACACTCAGCTGGGAAAAAACACAGCAAAATGCTCCCTGGGTCCTTAAACAGTTTCACTTCTGTTGATACACTTTAGTAGTCCTGGATAATACCAGTAATTTAAAAGATTAAATTACACTACTACTCCTCTGTGAAACTATCAGTGTGCCTAAAACTATTTACCTGTGTTAAATTACATAGCAACAAGGAAAGAAGTACTCTATAGCCAATCCAATATAAATTGATGCTTGGGAAATGCATAATTATGTTTTTAAACACATACCAAGCATTTTTTTCTTTTTTTTGCTGTTGTGCTCAGGATGCTGAATATTTAATTTTATTCAACCAACAGCATTATCTAAATGAAATGAAAGATCCTATCACAAGTCCAATCCAACAGTTACACTGGGCTATTGAATTGTCTGGTTAACTCAAGCCAAAGTTCAGTGACCCACAGCAGGTGAAATTCTCAGTGCAGAGTGTGATAATATCTTTGTGATCAGAACAATATATGCTTTCCTGGCTCCTGTGCTCATAGAATTTCTATGTATTTCCAGTGGTGAAAAGTTAAAGACATAATTTTCCATATCTTGGAGAGAGCAAGGTATCTTTCTGTGTATCTAACACAGAAAAACTGATGAAATCTGAAGAATTTAGGGAAGAAAAAGGGTTAGATGTAGGAAAAATACTCTGAAGTCCTTATATTATAATTCTTCATTTGTAATACTAAAGTTAAGAGAATGTAACTATAATATATGTAACCTTAAAATGCTAAGGAGTAAAAACATTTTTTTCTAGGAGCCCCCCCCCCCCACTTTTTACAAAGTTGCCTAACTTAAGCCATTACATAAAATGGCAGTTGTGGCTTATGACTTGATCCTGATCCTGACCTTGATATACAGATGGATTCCTTGGCTTCATCCTTGGGCCGTATCATCTGCCCAAAAACAAAAAATAGGAGCTTGGAATGAACCCAGAGACAGATGATCTTCAATTTTCATTTTACTTTAGTTGTCACAGAACAAAATAAGGTGTGGAATATACAATGGCTGGGGTTTAGTGTAATATACAGTGAAAATCTTTGTATTGTAAAATGGATATTTATTTAGGGAAATGGTTATTGGATAGAAACTTTTAATTCATGAGCTCTTCTTCTAGAAGCACTATGAGAAGCTCTTCAGCAAAATCAGTTTCTTCTGATTCTGATAATTTTAAAAGTAGGATTAATCAATTAGTGTAATGCTATTCAACATGACAAATGTAAGAGGATTAAGCCAAGCCTTGTTCATAGACACTAAAAGCATTACATACAGAAACTAAACACTGCAATAGAGAAAAAGGGAATTTGAAAACAAATCTATAGATTCTGTTTTCTGTTTTACTCCTAACACTTCTCTTACTTTCTTAAAGGCAAAGCTTTTTTGATTTCTTTTCATGGACATCTACAGGACTGCAAGAATTTTCCTAGTTTTAACCACAAGGAAGTCAAGACCTTTTGAAACTATTTGAGAGCATCTGAAAACTACCAAGAGCCCAGTAATCAATAATATCATCTGGCAGGAGATGTGAGCTACTCAAATTTGAGTCAAGGTCTAGCTCAACATGCTTATTGATGGTTCCGTTGGGGGTGGGGGGGAAGTTGTTTCCAGCACAGACTTTTCACAAACTGGCATGAGGCTATTATATTCTGTCTAACATTCTCAGCTTGCTTAATTTATGCAATATTTGAAACATGTGGGCTTGCGCTCTTGAAGAGTAAAAAGAAGACCAACTAGATCATTCTGAAATGAAGTTGAATGCCTAATATATTATTGTGGTTTTTGGTGAACATTTCTGTCTCAATGACCTGAACCTTAAATACAGTTCACAACTGAAACAATGAACAAAGTACTCCACTACTTGTTTCAGAGACTACTAGAGCAGTAAAATAAGGCCTAACTTTTTAAAATGGAAAAGCCACACGGTGGCAGGAGAGAATAAGGCTTGTAAAAAACCAGCCCTGCTAACTGTTTCCCTCAGTTTTAACTACATAATGTTCCCTTCTACAGAACAGCTGAAGGTCTGTGGCTGTATTTTTTTTTAACAGGCACTAACACAATTCATTAGTTGCAATGCTTAAAGAAGGGTGCCTAAAGTCTAAGCTTCTGATAGTACTCACCAAGTTCAGCAGGAATTATACAGTAAATATTAATATTACAGTAACTTTTGAAATTATGTAGTAGAGGTAAGATATGGAATCTGCAACCTGTTTTCAGATTGTTGCTGCTGCGATATATTCCCAAAGCATCAGTGATGCAATGACTAGAAGTGATCTTCACACAGGTATTTTCCTATTGTGGCTGTTATGGTGACACTACCAAATTAATGACTGGTCATAAATAGTGTTTTAAATTCACAGTTCTCCAAAAAGGAAATATTTAGCCCTTTATTTTTCTTGTATTGTGCTATACTATGAACAGGTCTGCTATGCAAAAATGAAAGTCTGATTTTTCGGTGAAAGATCTAGTAAGAGCAGTCTAAACTTCTGATCCTCTGGTTTAAAACCATCTGGACATACCCTTTAACTACAATACACTGTTTGTAGATGTCTCAGTGCAGTTCACACTGTTTTCTAATTAATAGCCAGGGGAAATAGTAATGCATTTAGCTGCACACACTGTTAGTACCTACAAAGCTGCAGCCAAAACTGCAGACTAACCAGTTACTTTTGCAATCAAGATACAGTTCTGATAGCTGACTTCTATAAGATAAAGAATAAGTTGATTCTGCAGTTTAGCTGATGTAAAATCAGGATTCCTAATTTAAAAGCTATGACTCTTTAACCTGTATTTGAAGACTTCATGGCAACTTATTAATTAATTCTATCATTTAAATCAGTGACTTGACACATTCCATAAAAATAATTTTCTTCTAGTTTGAAGATTTCTCCAACTTAAATCTATTTTAAAATGTTAAATCTTACTAAGAACCATCCACATGATTTTTAGCGTAATTGATTTAAGGGGAAAGAAAACAAAAGAGTCCAATGATATACTATTCTCTTATCTCCATACCTATCAGTGCAAGAACTTTCTTAGGACTGTAAACAGTGTTGTAAAGTTTCTGAAATCCTGGTGTCCCTCATCATAGTCCTGGTCACACCCAGCTCTTATTGCTAACACGAGCAGCATAAGTTACTCACCCTCTCAGAGGACAGGCTTATGTCTCTGTAAACTCTGTTTTATTGGACTTTTTTTTTCTTTCACCTATGGGCCACCAATGGAATCCCACTGAGAAGCTTTCCAATAAAGAGCTGTTTTAGTAATTAACTGATCTGACAAGAAATCATTTACAAAAATCTGAAACTATCTTGCAGCTGAATAGTTTTCACTTCCCCATCTGTTCTCTTTCTATACTCAGCTTTCATGGCTGAACTTCTCAGTTTCATTCTAAGTCCACATGAATCTTGACTAACTTATTTCTTATGCTTTTTGCACTCAAAAAAGCCAATAACTTTTCCTTTGTCTCCCTTTTCCCCAATATATGCAGGAAAGAGAGTAATAAAAGTATAGACTAACCTATAGAGAAAACCTTCACCATTGTTAATATTTGCTAATTCTGTATCTTCTAAAATATTTATTATTTATCAGACTCTTTCTTGAATGTGAAAGAATTTGCATTCCTATGTTGTTTCTGTGCCATCTGTTAGCTTCCAGGTTCTTTTATTCCTTTCACCCAAGCACTGCAGGCAAATTGCTCTTTTAGTCCTGTTTATTGTAACTCTAGGAGTTCCATAACTGCAGCCTTAACTGTTGTTAAAACATCTCTTAACTTTTGTTCTACTTCTTAGAAAATGTTCTGGTGGTTAATTTTTTTTTTTTCAGTATAACGCAGCTGCCCTGTTTCTGCTTGCAAATAAGGATCTCTGATTTCTCTTGTGCTACTTCTTAAATTACAAGTTGCCTGTAAATATACACAAAGCTCCACTGTTTTAATCCAGATATCTGTTATAACTCTTTTACCATGATGCTCACAGAAACATTTTGATGTCAACAGGCAACAAAAACTGTAAGGCTGATGCTTTTTTATTTATGTTCTTTTCTATCCTTCTTGTACATGAGCTGTATGAACTAAAAATTCCTCAGGCTTTCCCTCAATCCTGTTAATACAACATGAACTCACTTTAAGCAGTAAATGCGAAAAAATCCTGATGTAAACCCATGGAAGGTTCACAGCAAATTTCAGGCTGGGAAATACTGAAAGGTTAAGAGATAAATGTTAGAAGATTATTAATTTTTACAAATGCGAGAAATTCAAACTATCTGGTCACCTCTTAGTACACAGTGTTCTAAGCAGTGTTGCTTTGACTCCACATCACGTTCCCTGTACTTCAGTGTAGTCTGAGGTGATTTGACTCAGGTGACTGAAGTGACCCTCTCTTAGCTTGGCCTTCTGCCTTGCTGTGTCATGAGAAATAGCTGGACACCAAAACCACAGAGCAGACTTCATAAACAAGGGCGGAAGGCTTAGGAAGTAAGACAAAAAAGAGGAACTCAAATGGCATGAACCCTCAATTTTCTCAGGAGAATCTGAGTGTGTCAAGAGTTACAAGGATGTAACTCATCTCCAAGTCACTATTTTGATCTAGCTTGAACAATAGATGTGAGAGTATGTTAGCACTGATGAAGTGGTAAAGCTGCCTACATTGCTAGGCCTGACGTGTACCTGCTCAAGGAAGTGGCAGTCAGCCAAGTCACCAGCTTGTATTTTTATGTTGACTCTTGCGGTCCCAGTTACATGACTGCTGTGTTGACAAAACTATTAAATCCGTGGGGGTCTTCACTGTGCATACCAACATTTGCAAGAATTAACTCTATTTACATAAAAGTGATACTTGTTAAGGTTGCTCTTTTAGTGTCTTTTACTACCTCTCAAACAGCCTCCAAAAGAAACAGTTCTTAGAGATGACTGTCTACTGGAGGCAGAACCAAGGCCATTAAAGAGAACTTAAGAGGGACAGCTCTAGCTCCTTGATGGACCCTATGTTTAACAAGGACTTCAGTACTGCAGTTGTGAGTAAAAAGCAGTGTCTCACATGTTTTTGATTTGTTTCACATTTTCTAGAATGTGAAAAATTAATATTGAGGCAGAAAATTCATGCACAGACTGATAGAAAGGAAAATACGGGTCAGGCAACTTGTACTAAAGCTTGTCTGGGTCTTTGTGTGAGTTGTGAAACACTTGACTCCTTGTGGCCTAGAAGTTCAGTTGCAGGACTCATATGCTCACAAGATAGTAAATCTCCTCATCTGTTCTGTGTTGTTGAATAGTGAGCGATTCCTATCTCAAGAACATATTGGGAAATACAGCTTCACTTTTTTATGAGTAGATAACTGAAGTTGCTGGTTTTTTTGTGAGATAACATCACATTGCTATATTGAATGTACTAGAGCAATTAAAGAGCCATTAGAGGGGTGACAAAGAGTGGTGGTTGGATGGGGTGAAGTCTAAAGGGTTTCATCTGTTCCTTACTATGAGCTGCAAACAAGATCTTGCTAAAGTTTTCTTTAATTTCAGTGGAGTCCTATTGAAGGAAAACCCTCTGTGCTGTGGACTTTTCTCCTATTCAGGAGAAAAAATTACTTTTTTATAACAAGCAGGAATAACAAATACATATGCAAAGTTTAGAGAAATATTCTTCCATTAACAGCCAAGGATTTTACTTCCCCATGTTTATTTCCATTTACAAGCTAAATTAGTACAACTCAAATATCCTTCACTGAGACAGAAAAAGACTTCAAAAATTAACTTCTAGTTAGTATTTGTAATTTCTCTGTAAAAATGAGTAATGTAGCTATTTAGCAGCTGTCCAGAACAAGGAATATGAAAATTACAACATGCTTCTTAATCAGTAGTTACCTTAATCTTATTACAGATTATTGACTTTAAAAGTAACAAAAGTAAGCATAAAAAATGTTAGTCACAATTGAAATAAATTAAACTTCAAAAGCAAACACTTAATGCCATGCAGTTTTTCACAGTAAGCTTGCATACATTCACAAAACTAAAGCCCTTGCAAATACTAATTTTATTGGTTTCTTATGGCAAAGTCCACTATTCTGTAAGAGAAGAAAAAAAATAATACTTTCATTTGCAAGGTAAAGGTCTTATGATATTAGACACTTTGTACAGCTACCATAATTTTCTTAGGCATAAAAATAATATCAAGGATCTTTTCTTTCTTCTCACCTGAGCCTGCTCCAATTCCTCCATAATTTAATAGACATCTTGGAAGCTTAACTTCTTGAATCAAAAATTTTGAGGATACTCAAAGTATATATATTTAATACATCAATAATTTAATTGCCACTGAAGTATGCAATGTGTTTGACATCAAATACAGCACGCAGTCTGCATTGCTGTTTGCCATACAACACAGTTCTCATACCTCCTGTTTCTTCTGGAGGGATGTCACACTCCACATTTGACTTGTTCAAACCTATTACCACAAGATAATGCAGTAAATGAGCTTGACTGTGCAAACATTACTTTCAAACCTAAATAAAGTAATGAAAAAAAAACAACTTTAGATTTTCCATTGACCCAGAAGAGTTTTGTGTCCTTGGTACACTTTAAAACCATTCTTACCCACATGAAGAATTTAACTTCTTAAAATTTTAGATTATATACGGATTTTTGAACATGTAAGAATTTTTTTTCTGAAGAAAAACTTAGTTTTAAGCTTTCAAAGTCTCTCTTTTCCACATGCAGTTCTTTTCTGTTTTCTGCATGCAGACATTGTAGAAACCAGAAGTAATTTTAATGGAAAGTAAAAATGCTGTATTCCTTACAATTTGAGTTTTCAGCCACCTTACTGAGGTTCTCAGCAACAGTGAAATAGTGCTTATTTCATGATGGGAATATTAACTTATGAATAGAATTGGGTTGTCAATGCCAATTCTTATGAAACACACAAAAAAAACCCCAAAAAACTTTCATCTGTCTCTGTCTTTCCCTGGACAGCTCAATAAATGAAACTGAGGGAGAAAGGACTGCTGAAGGAATGACACAGATTATTCACTGAGTTCCTTGTTAGAGATTTTCTGTGCCTACCAAAGTATCTTTGTGTTTGGCTACAACCAGACTTCTTTTCTTGTCTTCCTCTGTTACAGTCTGACTGATCTGTTCAAACAGCTTTGACATCTTGGCAAACCTCAGGTGGTTCTGAAACTTTTGTGCAGCAAAAGCATAAAGCAGAGGGTTAATACAGCTACTGATGAATACAAGTGCTCCAGAGATGTACACTCCTTTGTCTACAATTTCTTCCAGTGCCAAAGACATGTCCTCATTAGAGAGTTCTATCTCAATTGAAATAACATCCAGGATGTTAAAGAGATGGTGAGGGAACCAGCACAGAATGAATGCCACCACAACGCTGGCAATGAGGCGTTCCGATCGCTGCTTGGATTGGTAAGTCATTCTGCTTATTCTTCTTGCAACACACGCATAACAGGTGCAAATAATTAGGAAAGGGATTACAAAACCTGCAAGGGTCTCCAGCAGAAGATACGACACTTTCTGTCTATTAGAAGAGTAGTTGCGACACGTGCATAGAAGTCGACCATTCGTTTCTTCTGTCTCTTGAAATGGAATGACAGAAATGCCGAAGGCAATAGACAGGAACCAAATGAGGAACATGATCAAAGAAACTTTTTCTTTTCTTTTGTATCTTTGAATTGTGAAAGGGTAAAACACAGCCATTAGCCGCTCCAAGCTGAGTGCTGTAATTAGAAATATACTGGCATACATGCTGCAGTAAATAATGAAAACCAACGTTTTGCAGAAGATGACTCCAAAAACCCACGAGTCAGCAAAGGAGTAAATCCAAATGGGTAAAGTGATCAGTACAAGGACATCAGCAATGGCCAGGTTCAAGATCAGCAGGACTGAAAGGGATACTTGCTTCATTTTGGTACAAACAGTCCAGATGACGATGCAGTTTCCAGGGGTGCCAATAATAAATGACAAGCTCAGTATTATGCAGACTACTGACCTCACAATATCCCATGCTGAGCTGACACTGCTTTCCTCAGCTGGACTCATTCTGGAAATTCTTCAGTTCTTGGTTGCTCTGTGCTCTGCTTTTATTCTGAAGGTTTTGGTGAACTACCAGAACGTTCTCCTCTAACTGATGTTCTGAAGGCTAATACAGACTGTGAGCTCACATCCTGATGCTCTACAGATGTCTGACCACATATGGCAGTTCCTGTTGTTTAGGAGGATGGGCATTTTTGCATACAAAGCAAAAATAAAAATACAGTGCTGCACGTACTTTGCTTTCAATTGTACATCCATCGTGCTTCAGCAGATTTTAAAGCATGTTGCTGGTCTTTCTAAAGTGTCCCTATTTAAAGAAACTTGCTACTGTGTTGCTGTTACTGATCTAAACAACAGCTACCAGGAGACAGAAACCCTTTTTACGCCGTTCTGCTCTTGCTCCTTCGAATAACTCGGCACTTTATTTCATAAAAACGAAAAAAGAGGGGTGGCAGGCAAACCACAAATGTGCATTAGATGTTTGACATGAATTTCAAAGCACAAAAAATTGTGCTAACTGCCTTCCTATAATCTTTTTTTAATTCAGCAGAAAACAGTCAATCATACTTTAGAAACATGCTGGCTTAACGGAAATCAAGATTTCTCCTATTTGTACTGTACTGGTACAATAAAGTGGGTAGGAGCTGTATTTCTAATTCTCTGGTAAATTGCAGTTCTTTACCAAACAATAGCCATCAGAATATTCAGTCTGGATATAGAGTTATAGGAGGAAATGCTCCATGTCAGAGAGAAAATATATGATTACATTGCTGTCCTTCTGTGCTAGCAGTGGGCTATGACTTTTATGACTTTTCCTAGGAAACTTGGTAGTCAGTGCAGTATTCAAATCCTAAATGAATCCTAAGTTCTTCAGAGTCTGGCCAAAAAGTATGAAACTGTTTTGTTATCCTGATCTCAAAACATCTTTTGAAGTTCACTTCTAAAATGTTAAAGGAGGAACTAGGACAGCAGAGCCAACAGAATGTTCAAGAAGTGAAACTGGAAGAGTATTTACCATAAAAAACTATTCACAGAAACAATGGAGTTATTAACAGCTTTCTTAAATTTAAGAATGTGATACAGACTATTTCCCTAATTTTACAAACCTGTCAAACGTAGCGCATAGTACTAAGTCAAAAGTATTTTTCACCATGGAAAAAGGATTGTAACATCACCACCCCCAAAGCAGCTTAGCTGGTTTTGCTCTCATAAGAGTTTAATGAGATCAAAAGCAAATCCAGAATAACCCCACTGAAGTTAAGTATTATATCTTCAAAATACTATTTGTGTAATAAAGATTTTAATCGGGATTTAATCTGATACATGATTCCAGTTCCTTTCATTTTTAACTACATTTAATCAAGATTGGGTAGGGGGAAATCTGAAACAAGTTGTTTGTATTCTGAAGGGAATTTCTGAAAGCCACATGTGAACATTAACTAATGGGAGGAAGTGTTAGGCAGTATCTCTTCTTCTAATGAAATCACCTTTATAAACCTTATTTCTCCAGAAGTAACTTTGTAGACTATTCTTAATTTATTGCCAGTGGCATACCTAGATTGAACTAAGTTTCAGATTTTTATTGGAAAATAGATAATCAAGAAGAGACGCCCAGTACCTCTTGTCACCCAATGCTACAGGGACTGGTAGGTTCTTTAAGTAAAGTCAATCTAGATTATGATTATTGTATCACACGCTGATTATCAAGACTTTGACCTGAATTGCAGAGGGCCCAGGTGACAAAAAGTCTACATAACTAAGACTCTAGATAGTAAAGAAAGCTACACTGATTGTTAGAAACTCTGCTTAACTGAAATCTGGGCTTTCTAATTGCTAAAAATCCTGTGTAGCAGTAAGGTACACTAATGCTAGAAATTGTAGATAACAACAAGCTATGCTGATAAGTAAACTTTTATGTCACAAAAAAGCTCTAATTGTAGCTACAACCTTGTGGCCAGTCCTCATTCCAGCAACAATCACTAAAAGTACCTATATGTTCTGTACCATTGCGTGACACATCTGTAAGATTTTCACCTGTAAAACTTTACTTTTGGCGGAAAAAAGCAGTTGTCTGAACAACCATTGGTATGAGTACAGCTCTAATCCAGTGGAGTATGGATCTGGTTGAACTTCTGAAGCATCTGGCCATAAATTTCTCAGAAACACATCTCTCCACTTCAGTTGAAGTTTGCTTGCCAGATGGCCTCTGACTCCGGCTGTCTCTTTCATTTAAACAAGAAAACAGATGAATCTCAGAATTTCAGCCACAGCCTGGAATTTCTGTTTCAAAAAAGATCCCACAGAAATGTTGAAATTATAAGATTTCCTTGAGTAAGACTCTGAAGCCATGCTATTAGACTAAATACCTCAGACATTAGAGTTAACATTAACTCAGGAGCATGTTTGTGAGCAGCTCTAAGTGACTGCTGGATCACTGTGAAAATTCAGACTCTAACCTGTCTTTAATATTCTCTAAAAATGGCTGTTATTTATCAAATTTTCATTAGTAGCACACAGACTTTATGGGAAATTCAGCAAATATTTCCATTAACAGTCAATAACATGCTAAACATAACAGTGACTAAACAAATCAGTATCTTACTCACTCTAGTGACCACATGTGGGTGGGACTTCAACGTGTGACCACGCATTTGGATTTTGGACCACAGAAGCTCTGGTCTGCTTCATGACAGCAGTGAAATTAGGCTTCACCTGTGTGTTAAAAAAAAACAAAATTAAATTTTGTTTGTGCATGTATATTATATGCAGTGCAACAACTCAGCCACCAACACAGGAAACTTTTTGTAAGTCTGTTACCTTTAGATTGGCAGATAACTTCTGAAAACTTTCCAAGCTCAAAAGGTCTGTGCTACTGCTACGAAACACTTCGACCAGAATTTGCTTTGGCATAAGTATCAGGTGTGTGTTTCCCTCATACTTGAAATGATTTTTTTGACTCTGAATGAATGCATGAGTTTCCCTCTGGTGGATGCTCTGTAATTTGCACTGCCACTGAGTATTTTCAAAGTACTGTGTCTGCACCTCTAAATGTAAATTATAATTGATACTTCTACCTTTGTGTATTTATTTATTGAGAATCAGAGTTTCACTTCAAAATACTGAAAGTCTGTGGGCTGAGTCTCTGCTCAAAGTGTATCCATCCCTCCATGCAGTGAGAGCATCCCTGTGAGGATTTAGAGTAGCTGATGCATGGCAAATCCAGAATGCAGAACTTGTATCTAGAACTCTACCAAGAAGACTTTTAAAATCCTCTTTAAATTTTGTCTTCAGAAGGACCCCCTGCATGATTGTGTAGGAACTGATTGTAGAATAATGTAGCATCTCAATTTGCTGAGATGCTGCAAATTGATGTTATAACCTCATTTGTCTGTTAATGTGCAAGGGAAGAAGTTATTAGTCTGAACCCCTCAGCCATTGAATCGAGGCATATTTGCGGAGTTTGTACAAATATCTTATAACAAATTCAGTTCCATGGTGCTACTGAGGACAGCGTGAAAGTGCCACACCTTGCCTTGATCAGAGAATTATGAGCAAGTTCACAGCTGATCTGAAAGTTGCTTTCTTGATTTCAGGAGGGTCTCCTATATAAGTGGGATTTCATGGAGGTGTGCAGCAGCTAATAATGTCTCTGCTCTGCAATTACTGCAAAGGGAAGTGCAGTGTAGGAAAAAATACACACCAGACATTTCTAAGGCCTTGAGAACACTGCTTGTGACAGCAGCCCATGGGGCAGCAAGTACAAACAAGAACACTCCCAGTGCTGCTTTACCAGAGAGAAAATAACTTACGGAAGAACTTGGGATCAGTTCCAGAAGGTAACAAAAGATGTGTACTTTGCACTATAAAGTTTGAGATATTCTGTGCTGTGTGCATTGTTGTTAATCAGTATTCTAATGTAATTTAAATATTGTATTCCTTACCCAGCTCAGTAGTAAATAACCATAGTTTTATGTGACTGGCTAGAGCAAAGATTTCCTGTTTGTTATGTTCAGGAGAAACTGCTTTAGGACTTGTGACAGGGAAGTGCTTCCAAGGCATGTGTTGTGTGTGCATAAGACATGCTTACGTATTGGTACCTTTCTTCCCCTAACAGGCTGATCACTGACAATCAGAACACGTTTCCATGGTGAAAACCACGGAGAAATATTTTCCTTGTACAGACATACCAAGTGCATTAGATTAGAGGTGTTAATTATGACAGTGGAGAACTGCATTCATAATTCTGACTATAAGCAGGAATATGAATAATAATTACGCAGAGATTATAGAAAAACTTACAGATACCTTTTCTTGACATTATGAACGTATGCATTTTTAGAGTCCTGTTACAGCACAAGCTTTTGAACAGCAAATGTATAGATTGATTACAATTTAAGGCAAGAGTGGCCTGTTTTGTATCAACTACCACTAAGTAGCTCTTTGTCCACAAATTGTTGCTAGCCAAAATCCTTAACTATACAAGAATATCTGGCACCACAATTGCTGCTGGGTAAATCAAATACACTGTTTACCTGCTCTTCCTTTTGAGTAATAAGTTATATATGACAAATACTGCTTGGATGATTTGCTGCCAAATATTACTTGATTTTTTAAAAAAATAAATAAATTATTTAGCTAAACCTACTGGCATTTCCACCTTATTCACTGGGATTGCATGTAAACATTATTTTGCTACATGATCAATGTCTCTTTTTGTTATTCAGCATTGGTGAAAGAAAGTCTTCAGCAGTGCCTCCCTTAATGAAGGACTTGTGATTAAAAGCCCACAGATATTTTGCAGGGGCTGAACAGCGCACCAGACGGCAGCTCTTCTGCCCAGGGAGAAGGGGCTGTCCGTGCACTTCTGTGTTTGCAACACAGGGCGGCGCTGGGAAACCATCTCTGGGTTTTTGGCTGAGCCTGCGGACCCGGAGGTGTTGCCTTTCTCTGCACGGGGTGCATGGTGTTCAAGGCCATGGGTCTCCACAGAACTGATTCTTTTGCATAAGAAGGTTTGGTGATTGTGACTAAAATTTCAATAAATTTATAGAGAAAAATCACAATGTCTTTTTTTGGTCTTGTACATCACATTATTTTCTAAATACTCATATTTCTAGCTCTCTCAGTTTTGTTTTGATACATATGCATTTCCAATGCTACATTCTATTTTTAGCTCATACGGTAAGGACTGCTCCCTCTATAGCTAAAAAAAAAAAAAAAAAAATTAAAAAAAAGAGCTAAAAAAAAAAAAAAGACGTTAATTTTAATTAAATAAATTTAATTTTCTATGTCTCTGAAAAACAAAGCTTGGAAAGTTTGGTAGTTATATTAACAACTGGACCATCAGTGTAGTTTCCATTAGTGTGCCATCTTTGAAAAGCAGATAAAATTGTGATCTCTCAGGGTTGTGAAACAACCCAGTTCACCAGATTTGAGCACCTTTGAAGACTTCTTTAATTCCTTTATTACGCAAGTGTTAAGCTTGGGTCCCAGTGTGACATGAAGTCTCGATTTTGTGGCCTTGTATCAGGAGGCTGGTTAATTGTGCTGAAATGAGAAAGACTGTACTGATTTTATGGGAAATACAAAGATCTTTCTCCGGCCCCGTAGCAGCCACCATGTGGGTAAGGAATGTCTGTGTCCTCAGTCACTTAGTAATTAGCATACCTGACATTCTGTTCTGCATAGCCAGAGAAATGAGCACCCTGTGCCATGCTGCTCTTCAGAATGGTCTTGTCCAAACATTCTTAATCTGGAAGAAAAAGCAGTCAGGATTGATTCCGAGATGCTACACAGAACTACACTAACAGCTATTTAGTAAACACACACATAATATATTGCATAGAAAAAGTGCAAGACATGCAATCTTCAGGCACAGGTAATTTTTTATCACTCTGTAATGTAATCCATTGTTTCTGTAGAACTTTTACATAATATTAGAAATTACTGTGAACAATGATAACTTCTCCATTAAATGAAGCAAATGTTTTCACTGGCAGAAAGTGGTAGCACCATTTTCTTAATTAAAAAATATACTTATTTATGGAATTCAATGCAATGTAAAGCTAATAGACCGAAATAATCTCATGTCATACTTCTCCTATATTTGACTCTTGGGCCTTATGCCATGACCTGGTTTTAGGCAGACTTATTTCTTATGTTCTAGTGCTGAGTCAGATCAAAAAGTACTTTTAGCCCAGTATCTTGTCTCTGGTAGCAGACACAAGGAGGTTCTTGGAGAAGAATATAAGGACAAGGCATGTGTGTCTGTCCTTGCCCCACACATTCTCTGTCATTCAGTTACAGCTGAGGAGTTTCCTGAATCAGGGATGGTTTCTGTGTGTTTAATAAAGCTTTTTGGCTTTTTCTGTAGACTTCCTAAACTATCCTTGAACTCAGGTGAACTTTTAGCACTGAAGCTTTGATCCACGCTGTGTGTGAAGAACCACCTCCTTTTGTCTGTTTGCAGGCCTCCTGCTGGCTTCAGCTGGATCCCCACAGTTCATATGTTGGAAAAACAGCAAACAGCACATCTGTGTTCATCCTTCCCACAGTCCTTCCTTGATTAACCCTACATCTGTCAGTCATTTTTAGTTGCAGACTGAAGAATTCTTCCGTACATGAATACACCTACATACCGTCCTATACCTTATGTAGAAATTGTCCTGTGCTTTTCATCATCTCTTCATTCTTCTCATTGTCTCTTCATTCAGGTCTTATATATTTCTTTCACACAGAGGAACAGACTAGTTCTGAAATTCAATAGTTCAATTAAACCAGTGTGCTGATTAGGGAAAATGAAAGAAATCAAGACACACAGAGGTCGAAGTTCCCTCATCTTCAGACTGTTTGTCTCACCCTGCTGCAGTGTAAAAGGGCTGGCCATACAGCACTCAAACATATTATTTTTTTCCCTGACTGGGGATTAGTTTAGTTTACATTCAAACCACAAAAATAATAATTAGCTTTTGTCTTTCTCAATGCCAGTCTGTGCTCTAGGATTTAGAAGACTTTGTTCCAAAGGTCACTGTGTCATTCTTCCTTCCCTTACTCCAGATGCTCCACAATCATAGAAATCCTCATGTGATGCAATTATCTTGTAATCCTTAAACTATAGGTTATCCTCTTTGTAGCTCTGCTGTGTGTCCTATTCTGTGCTTAAACCACTAAAAGTCAAGTTTAATTTAAAATTGCCATTATTTGGCATTGTATGAAAGGCAGCTTTAATTGCATCTGTTAGTTTTTTCTTGGTAGATTTGTTCTTGTTATACCTGGCTGTGTGGGAAACATTTAATCCTTCATGGTATTGAACTGTATCTCTTTAACACCTCTTCTTTTTTGACACAGCAAACGTGTGACTCCTCTTTCTCTCATGGTTGCTCTTTTCCTGTCTTTTGAGTTTGTGACTATTCACCAAGGCTTGTGGTATCTGACCACAGCATCACTGAAACTCTCGCTACAGCTCTGCTGCCCTGCCTCCCCTCTGCATTAGCTCCATGTATCTCATGTTGGCCCAGCAAAGTGTTTGCTATGTGCAGTATACCCTGATAATAACCCATTGGCTTTTGGCACATTCTGAGATCTGTTAGTGAGTGAAAAACAGACAACACAGTAAGGAAAACTAAGACTCCTGGTAGACATTACTGATGAGTATCCATCGATCAAATTACTAGGGATCCCCCTTGGCATGATAAATCACAGCTCCAGTCACAATCTTCATCCACGTTCTAGTCCTCTGATTGAGGTTTTGAACAGTGTTAGGCTGAATTTGTAATTATGGAGATTTGTTAGGTTGTTGTCATCATGGAATACCAACTTCTATAGAAGTTTATACAGATATCAACTGAAAAGGATATAAAACCAGATTTTAAACACACATTTATGAAAAACTCACATTTTAAACACTATTAGTCTTCTGTGTTATCTGAAAACAATCATCTTTTGTAAACACAACAGAAAAAAAACAACACTGTCAAGCAGGTTGTCAAAATGAGGAAATATCCAATAAAATAGAGGAAGAGAGAAGCTTTGAGAGAACTGTTTTCTGCAGCTAATCAATGCATCTCTGCAGCACACAAACACAGCAGAACTGTATTCACAAGTTATGTTAGAATAAAGTCCAAATAGAAGAGTTGAAATTGCCTCATAATCATACAACGTTTTACAGGAAATCATGACCAATTTATCGGCCACATAAAAACTCATGTATTTCTTGCTTTCAGCAGAAAACTTGTTTTTCTGTCACATGATAGGAGTACCCATTTTTTACTGCTTCTTTGGCTTGTAATCTGTGCAGCTTCAGTTCCAGCTGCCAAGCACTGATAGCCAAATTAATTTCACCATACCATGAAGAAACTCTTTTTGTGTGTTATTGTCAGTGGAGCATGGCAACAATATTTACAACATCTCGAGCTGTCTTTAGCATACTAATTAAAGAAAAAAATTTTTTCCACTAAGTCCAACTTCTCAAACTACTGTGTCCAGATAGCCTTTGGTAAGCTTCCCCTTTCTAATAAGTCCACAAATGTCTCTAAAATATCATTATGCAGGTTAAAACATGACAGGTCAGTTCACTGCCGCCTGTTTAAAATGTCCTTTATTCTGTGTTAATGTCAGAAATGTGTTAAAGGAAACGGTAGATTTTTATTAGAATTTTCATTTTATTTTCACTTACTTATTCAATAGAAGTATCAGAATAACTGTCCTGATCCAAATTTAATCATAGCTATGATTTGAACACAAGGATTAAAATAATGACCTTCAAAAGTCCCTTCCAACCCTAATTTCCCTGTAATTGTATTTTTGCACTGACATGTTTGACAGAGCCTCACACGATGCTACTCATGATGCTGCTGATTAAGCCATTTCCCCATGATTAACTGTTCCCAGCTCCCTGTGTCCCTCAGTCTAGAAGGGAACTGTGTCCTTACAGGAATCAAAAAGCAATACTTTTAAACTTAATATGCCCAAAGGATGAGAGAATAAGTGCTTGTGCATTTGTAGCCTATCTATTTCTTACTTTGGAACATGGTACCAGCCAAACTGCAGAGTAGGCATTTATTTTTACATGCAGTGACAGTTGAAACTCAGATCTGAACAACTAATTTTGTTAATCTTGTTCATTTTGTTTGTTTTTAATGTTAATCAAGAAACTTTGTTAAAATGTGGGTCTGTCCTATTTGGTTCTTAAGTGTAGTCAGTTTTCCTACTCATATCTAGTTTTTAATGTGATAATCTGGGTTTAAATTACAGCAAATAAATGGGTGGTCTATGAACATTACATCTTCACATCTAAGGTGACATTTCCTTTACAGATGCATCTTTTAGTGGGATTGCATACACATTTCAGAGCCAGAGACATAATTATAAAATAAAGAAAAAAATCTCGACTTATCCTTTAAACTCAGGTAAACTCATTTTTTAATGTACTTACTAAAGAGGAACTCTCAGATTGTTTTTTATAGGCTGAAGGGAAGTCTCTCAACAAATATGATCAGGATCAGATGTTTTTCCATCCTTCAGTGTTGAAAAAATTCAGCACTGAAAATGAGTGAGTGAAACCTTAAGGAGACTAGACAAAGACCAACATCCCTTTCAATACATGACTAAATTACTAACAGCAGTTTCAGTTCTTCTGGACACACTTGTGTTTCCAGAGATGGACTCACTTTTGTCAGTAATTCATCAGATTCAGCAGCAGCAGTGCTATGTCTCTTCAGAAGTAGCTCTGAGCTAGCAGATTTCCTAAGCCCTGTATTTCTCTGTGACTTCCCTGACACCGTGTCCAGCTGGGACCCCAAACAGGTGTGACACTGGATGAAACTGCTTATTAAACATTGGGCTCTTGCCTTTTTATTGTAAGTGGACAAGAATCCTGAAATGCTGCTGCTTGACTCATGTCACCGTGTCCTCTCTAACCACCCTGTCTTGGAAGACATGTTAAGCCTTACAATGACAGCACACCAAATTCTGCTTTTTCTCCAAATCTTCTCTTCACAGAAAAAAATACCTTGTCTGCAGATTACAACCACCTTGTCAGCTTTCTACCTCAGAGGGCCTAAGTTTCCCTGCACAGCAAAAGGTGTCAAGTTCTACCACTCTCGCAATGTGCTGGGAAGTTGCTGTAATTTGTGGGAACTTGTGCAAGACATAAACTGTCCCTGAGGGTTCAACCTACTCAGTTTTCATCACAACATGGATCATATTTTCAACACTTTTCCCCATATACTCATCCCACACAAAATGGTATCTCCCCATTTCATCTTCCCATGCCACCTTTTAATTTTTTTTTAAATTCCATATATTGCCTAGCTTCAATTTCAAAATTTTTCAGTGGTCCAACCCAAACTCTGAGTAAATCTTAAGTAAAACTCCCACTAGTTAAGTCTGAGGATTCTTGCTAAAAATTTCTCAGTCCCAGATTCTAATAAAATTCTCTTTGAACAGGAATTTTGGAATTCAGCTTGCTAGTAATTAAATCCTCACAATTTACTATGAACCTCTTTTACGTGGATGGTTTACAAGGACAAATTGATTTGCTTTAGCAAAACATGAGCCAAAGAAGTAATATGATTTCTGTTATATGGACTAAAGGTTTGAAGATAGATGAGATGACAGTGACTGTTAATCTATTAATTGTGGTTATCCTACCTTGGCTCTAAATTTGTGGGTTGATGCTTATGTAAGCCTGCATTTCTGTACTCCCACTACCCAATTGCCCACAACCCTCTTCCCTTTTTTCCAGTCCCTGTTTGACACTGCAACCAAATTTAGCCTGAAAGACAATGAGGAAGACAAATCTTGTTTACTGTCCTAGTACTACTGAGCAGCACCATGGGGAACAGCATGGAAGTGGATGTGAAGTGTGGAGGAAGAAGGGAGAAGTGAAAGGAAGAAGTGCCTTTGCGACCCCAGTTCAAATGCATGTCAGATTGTGTCCTGGGACTGTCCCACTGCGCTGAGGTGCAAGGACAGAGTAGATTTGTGACAACACTTTGGTTGTCTTCGCATCTTTCTTTGAAACTGGCTGTCTTCTACTCGTGTGTAACTCAGCACAATTGTGTTTGAGGGTATTTGAGCCAATACAAACACCACTTAAATGGCAAGGATCAGAGGCAAACAGAGAATTCTGTTCAGTCAAATAAAAGACATTTAAGCAAACAGTAGGTTTCTGGAAAGGATTGTTTCTTTTAAATAACCAGTGTGCAAACTCATATCCAATTAACAGTTGTTGTCAAGTTGCCAGTGCAAGTCCTCAAAGAGTCTTAAAGATAATGCTACTGACACTGTAGTTTCTGGTGTTTAATATAATTTATTTCTATAGTGTGGGTTTTTTGGAAGAAGTAAAGAATATTTCCTCAGAGGATGGATTATGCACACGAAAAGAAAATTCTGCAGTGGTAACAAACCGGCCTCTGAAGTATGGATATTTTTTTTTCACTTCATACATAAGTGAAAAAGATGCAGTACTCCTTTTATCAGTAGTTCAATTGTAACAACTTCATTTTCCATTTCTAGCCAGTTTTGGATACAAAAGATGAAGGAAGCACTATATAGCATGTATTTCATAAAACAATAAGCTGGCTGGCATTTTACTGGCAGTTCAGATGTGTAGCTGGTTCTGTTATTTTTTGAATCTGCCTCGGATGATGAGTGGTAGATTTCAGTGTGGCTACACATGGTCATGTTCCTGAACTGCCATTAATCTACAAATGCCCTGTTGTCAACTCATTCTCTGTGGAGAAAGAGCTGGATTGCTCTTCAAACAAAACAGCCCTTGGAAATAGTGCCACTGAATCAATTAATAGCAGGGTATCATCAGCTGTAAAGCAATGTTGTGTGTCCAGGTTCCTGGGTTTGTTGGTTTGAGTGACAATAGGATCAGGCACTCAGTGTGAAAACAAAAATTTGCTGTGCATATTTAAACCTTACAAAAGCAAAGAGCTTAATTCACTTTGTGTTTAAATGCAAATGGTTCTGATCTCACAAAAGGAGACAATAAAAGAAATAACTAATATACACTACTTGATTCACCAGCTGAAAGACCGTTATCTAGAGTCTGGGATTCTGGGAATAGCTATTATGTGCTTAGAAGACTTATCCCGGAATAGAATAAGATGGAAAGTATTCTAGTGAAGTGTGAAGACATTCCCAGCTGTCAAAACAGCACAGAGATTTGTAAAGGAAATATTGAGATTGGGTTGAAGACATCTTGAGTAGAATCAATGAGGAAATGGTTACAGAAGTGATACGTATTTGAGAATCAGTAGGAGTTATACTTGTAAATGCTGAAAATGTGTACATCAACCCTAAAAAGCCTGTGCTCTGAGAGGCCTACAGCAAGGGCTGTAGAAAAATCTGTCCCAAGATGATGCTTTGATGCCATCCCACAAGATGTAGAGGACTTGACAGGTGTCATTCCTTGAATCTTGTGTCATAGCACAAGTGATCCCAGCCAGGCTATTTGGACACGTACGTTTTGGGACTTTTGAGTATGAGAGAAAACTGATTTCAGACACAGTCATTCTTTTAAATACTGTTTTACTCTCTCATAAGGTCTTTTGCTGCATTTTGTAACTTTAAATTCGTATACTGGCTTCACTGTTGCAATCAGTTTCAGTCAGTCATACTTGCACACCCTGTAGTTTGTTTTAGTAGGAGGTCATTTCATGTCAACACTTGCATGGTGACTAAGCACCTGTCTTTGGTTTTATTGGATGTAAGTATACAAGGTGTGGCTGCTGCCTAGGAAAAGGCAAGTTTAGATTTAGACTTTGCTTTACCTTCCTTGAATGATTTGTTGCTTTTTCTTTATCTTGTTTATGGAGGATGTATCCTTCTCCTTCCATGTCAATGTCAAGACAACATGATTTTTCTAAACTCCTCTCAGCAGGCTGTGTATTTGATTTACCAGATTCTGCCTTCACACACAAATCTCTAACATGTCTCTCTTCAGGAATTACAGAAGTTGTTGAATACTGAATTCAGTGAGGCAAGAAGAGTTTCAATTTCATAGCTTAGTAGGAGTTACGAAGTCACTGAGTAGTTTTCTACTTCTACTTGTCTTTCACTCAGATGTCCATTTGAGATATTGTTCATGCTAGTGTATCAACCATTCAAGGTAGGAATATTTCTGAAAATTAGTACATCCACTGGAGGATGTAGGAAGCTGTGAAGCAGACACTGTAGTGCCCTTGTTGCAAAGTAACCTTATCAGAAATAGCTTTATCCTGAGCACGAATTGATAACATCTGGCTCAGAAAGTGTATTTCCACAGCAGGAGTAGATATGTGAGTGAATCAAGGAAACCTTGTCCTGCCCATCAGCACAATCATTATTACCAATCATGAGCTGTGATTAAACTGTACCAAGTACCATTTATTTCTCTGTTTAGTTTCTGCTCCTCTGGATATCCTTCCTCGTTCCTCTCCACAGACAGACACCCACCAAATGACCTGTACACCAAACAGAGCACGTAGCCCCTACTAACTGGTATTGCTGAAGTGCAAAGGCTTATAACCCTTCTGGTTCTAAATTACTGTAATTACAGGCCTGGCTGTTCTTGTTACATGTATAAAGGTCTAATGATTTTTTTTCCTCTCAGTATTGCCAAACGCCTGATCTCAGGGATCCTCTGCACCAATTAGCCCTCACATTAGTCGGGTGCTGCCTGAAGTGCAGGTATGCCCATCAGCTTCTCTATCAGATGCCCAGTCCCTTGACCGTGTAATACCAAAATTCCCAGCTCTTCCAGATACCTTTGCTTTCCCTTGAACCATTCTGACCACGCCCCTCATGCGCTACTTATTTTTAGACATGTTTTGCAGCAAACGCCCATGACTTCGCTGCTGGAATTACCACGGCCACAGAACTGTAGACGTAGTAATGCGAGACAAACGCGCTCCTCCCTCAGCACGTCTCCCTCCTCAGAGCGCTCTGCCGGCACCGGCCCGGGGCTGCGGGTGCCCTGCGTACCTGTCCGGGGCAGCTACCTG
>VZRL01000950.1:5033809-5104172 GCA_013397895.1 Origma solitaria
GCCTTGGCGTGGCAGCGGGCGGGGGAGAGACAAGGCTCCCTTTAATGCACTTCGAGCTCATTAACTAACGCCAGAGCATCGCTGCTTAAGGCTTTCCTCTGTATGAACCTTTCGTGAAAGAGGTTGGAATCAGAGGTGAAAAGAGGAGTGATTGGGTGATCCAGCTGTCGAATTACGAAACTCAAAAAAGAATAGGCTTATTTCATCATATAACATGAAAAATGAGTATTTGTTACTGGCCTGTGGTTTCACCTGTTAACACAAAATAGTTTGTAGTGAATATGCAGATTATATTCATAAAATAGTTAATGAGTAATATTTGCTAGTTGTTTTTTGTATCCATTGATGAGAAGACATAAATAAATTTTAAGTGTTTTAATAACTTGTCTATTGAAATGGTAATTCTTAAGCATCCCTAGAGAGCAAGCGCATTTGGTGACCGTATTGTCAGTAGCTAGTCCTGTGAATGCATTCAGCATGCTGCATGTTCTTATTACTGATTAACCTTGACGGTCACAAGGGAAGAAAAACTAAGAAGATGGGAAAAATACTGGAAAAAGGATAATCAGTGGCATGTTGTTCAGTTCAAGCTCCATTTCTTGATAATAATTTAGGCTCCGGTGGTGACTTTGTTACTACTGTTACAAACTTCTGACTTAGAAGGGCCAACTCTAACACAGCATCTTTAAAAATGTTTGTTATCTCAGGAACAGTGTGTACAAATCTGCAGATCTTAAAAGGCCGTGGAACTGACTGACAGGCTGTAGATTTGGAAGTGGAAACTGCAAAGGGATGTCCTAAGAGGCAGGAGTTAAAACAGGAGCAAAAGTTCTTTGAATTCTGTCAGAGGGACTAGAAGCAATCTTTTATGCCGTCTTTGCACTCTGTAGTGCTGAGGTTTAGCAATCAGCCTTGGCACTTGCTGCAGTGCAAGCTTCCTGAGGACAAAGATGTTTTAGTTGCTGATCCAATATTGAACCCTATCTGGGAAGGAATCAAAGATTTAAAAGCAATTGGGAGAAAGGGTTACTGATTGTAGAAGTGTGGATTTACTACTGATGGGTCTACTGAAGTATATATGTTCCCTAAGGATGGTTTTAAGAACTGTGGCTGACCTACATTTTCTTAAGAGACATTCCAGTAAATACTGTTTGGCTGAGCACACGTTCATCCGGAGTGGTTTACAATAGACTCTCTTGCTGTTACAGTGAATTTTCATCAAACACTACAGAACTTGCATCTCTTACTGTTCTAGTCAGTCTCTGCATTTTAAAATTCGCTGGATTTTTTGCTGCCCAGTCCTCACCCTTCTTGCATATGTGACATGTTAAGATAAGCTTTTTAGGAATTACTGTGATGAGGATGGTGGAAGGGCCTAGGAGAATCATTTCGGGAAGCATTCTAAGTGCTGACTTAACACAGGTGTTGGGGGGAAGGGAGAAAAGCCCACATCACCTGGATACCCAAATGTAAAGGAGGTTCAGAGGTGCAAGGCTGCATTGTACAGGCCTATACAAGCCTGAGATAAATTTGGAGCCCATACCAGGTGTGAATACAGAGTTCATCCTCCTAATTTATCAGACTGGCATCTAGACTCCTAATTCCTCATATAAGTTCAGCTTTTAAATACATTTTTATTTTAGAGTAAACAGGGTCTCATGATCAAAGCTCTCACTCTTGATCTGTTTGGAAGTTAACACACTTCACTAGAAAGGGGAGTTAAGTTTGGTCTTACTCTGTGTGCGGCGAGTTGGCCACCTGATCTTAAGGAATAAAGAAAGAAGAAATGCTGTTTAAAGGAATGTTGTCAACATAATGATCACTTCAGAAATGTTTTAGACCGGTGATGGTCACAAGACCCGGTGTAGCTTGCTCTCAAACCTTTTGTGTAATAACCTCAGTTTGCAGTTGCACTCTGTGCTTACCCAAGTAACAGTGGGGGAAATAGAGCAGAATCTTACAAAATATGGAGCACTGCTCATATATGGGTAACTTTGGTTCTGCTGCCTAGGTACTGACAAAAAGTACTGCTTCGAGGAATCTCACATCTGAAAACAGCTGAGCTGCATGAATGCAATCTTGTAACTCTTGGCCTTAGTTGTGATGGCAACAGCTCTCAGATTTGGAGAGCCCCCAGCTGGCTCAGGTGAAAGGTGGTTCTGTGGAACATCTGTGCCAGTTCAACAGCTCATTAGTGCTCACACAGCTTTCCTTGTACCTGTTTGTTGCCCACTTTGTGGAGTCCTTTGTCTTGCTAAAGCATGAGAAAATAACCTGGTGAGGAAGTAGTGATTGATTTTGTAGCTGAATTACTTTCATGGAGGAGCTGACACAAAGAATGTGGAGAGTGGCACCATGCCATCTGGACTAGGTTGTTTTTTAACCTGGTCTGTGCAACCTCAAGGTGCCTTCGTAGCAGTAGCTACTGTGCCCGGAGCTAATGTTTGTTTGTACCAAGGGAGCAAGACCAGGCACCAAATTGCCATGGGTAGTAAAAAAATTGCAGTGCAATTGCTCGCTTTTCTCTGAGATTTAAATAAAAAAAACATTGAAGTGTATTCATATTATAGTGATACTAAAGAAGACGAAGAAACAGGTAAAAGTCAAAACCTTACTTGCAGAACTTGCTTCAAGGCCTGATATGTGGCACAAAGCTCATTAAAATCTGAGGTGATTGTCTCAGATTCCTTCCCCAAGTGTTTTGGGGGGAAAGGAGGCTAATTATGATGCTGACTTTCTTTTATGCCTTTTCTAAAATGCTTTCCATTTAGCCAGGATGATATAATTGTACAGAAGAATCTCCCACTGAATGTTTCTGTTCTACTGACAATATAAAATAAAAATGTGTGTTACATATATTCTGTGCAATTATTTCTGTATATCTGCTTCATATTTAAATGCATTTTAATTTTTCGCACTTCTCTTCTCAGTTTGGTGATGTTCAACAGGCTTGTCTTTAATGCTTGTGACGAGTAGTTTATATTGTGGCTGTTCTTCCTCCTTCATTTTCTCATATAGTCCATTGATAGTCACTTTGTACTATATTGTGTCTTAGAAATTTTTGGAGCTGATAACCCATCCTTATAAGATCAGTGTCAGATCCACTGAACTCTTTACCTTTTAGAGCTGACTCAACACAATTACTATATCAATGTTCTGATACCTTCTGCAAACAATTTGTTAGGTACTTGGCTAAAGTTTTCTAGAAAGACACCTACATTAAGTTTGTTAATAATTGATTTACATGCAAAAGAGCTTTGCCTGTGAATTCCTGCTGACTGCTAATTGAGCTGTGTGTGTTTGTATGGTCAGCTGGCTAGATGTCAGGAGTGATTTAAATGTTTATGCCTCATGTGATCCAAGGTATCTGGAAGTATCATGTGAGACGTTGTTTGCTTTCTTGTTCCTAATTTTAAACACAGGCCTTTTCTGTGGCAGTCTATGGAGTCTATGAGCTACTTCAAGACATTTTTCTAAGAGAACTGTGGTCAGAGTTTAAAATTAATTTTCCAGGAAAGTTGGTTCATTTTGAAGGAAGACTAATCTATAGAATCAAAAAGCCAACAGTTATTTGAGGAAATAATACTGGTTAAAAAGTTACAATAGTTGATAAATACCCAAAGGCATTTGCATTTCAGATAAAAGTAGCAAAAAAGTACCAACTGCTGGCCCTTTTTATTTTTTTCCTTTTTCCCCACATAAAACATACTGTGGCTCCCCACCCTGTTATTAAATAGGTGCTTTTTTGTTTTTTTTCTTAGGATCCTCATATTTGGACATTTGTTGAATGATCTTTTTTCTTTGCTATCTGAGCAGTCTTAAGGCAAGTCACTTCCAGGGTGCAATTTGCTTATTGTTTCTTGGTGGGAACTGTGAATCAGTCATTAAGACTTAAGAACATGATAGGCAGCAGTATGAATATATCCTAAAGCTAATTGCTGCAATTCACAGTCTGTTACCTCTCTTAAACTCTAATGATATTTCTAAATGTGCTTTTCTTTAAAGTTTAATAATACAAAAACATCCCAGAGGGAGATCTACTAGTTTTATCCAGGCAGATTAAACAAAAAAATTAGACAAGGATACTATAAATATTGGAAGTGAATTGGGCTCATCAGTGTATTAGAGTGAGTTTGTTGGGGCTAGAATCTTTATGAAAAATGAGGATGTGCTAGAACTGCTAGAACTACTAGAACACAAAATCTTATGAAAATACTTTTTTCTGCTGAATAAGAAATCTCATTTTTCCAAATGTCGCAGTTCTGAAATCAATAGAGGAATTATACGGCTGCAAACTAGGGAAGCAGGGTACTGCTGAAGAGGTTTTCTTGGACATCCGGTCTTAACTAGTGCTGATGTATTTTGCAGAACTTCCTAAGCAAGTTATTTTGGGGTCAGTCTGCAGGCATTAAAAAGTAACAACTCTCTTTAATGTTTCCAGCAAAAAGGCTTAGAAACTACAGATATTGGTGGATGAGGAGAAAAATTGCATCCAGATTACTCTGCCCACAGGTACTTTCTCTGTATGTCCTGAAAGCAAAGGGAAAGATATTCATCTACTGCTTTTAAATTCCACCATAGCAAATTTGGAAAGGTATGTCCTTAGCCTACAGAATTAATCTTCAGTGTGATATTTTTTAACCTGTTACTTATAAAAAAACACTAAGTAGTTCTCCAGCCAAAATGTAAATCATTAACACTGTTAAACTGGGTGGGCTGAGGAGTGAAGATCTTACATGTTTTATTCCATAATCTTGAAAACCAAAATTTGTATTTTGTTCCCTATAGATTCATCATGAACCATCTTCAGTTTGTAGAGTATACTTTAGAAAATAAAAAAACCCCAAGTTGTGAATGATACTGATTAGCAGTTTCACTATTAATAAGGAAATGTAAACATGACAAAAACATTTTTGTTAATCCCTGCTTTACGAACAAGCAGACATACATGAGATTTATTTTTTAAGTACAGTGTGTATCTTGGCACAGGAGGAACTTGTTCCTTATCTTTTGTTTAGAATTGAAAAAATTGCCATTTTTCATCTTGTTCCTTATCATCCCTTTAGTAAAAATCAGTATGTCCTATTTCTCATCTTGTGTCCTGAATTGGACACAGGAGCATAGCTTGAAGATAAAATATCTTAACTAAATGAAATTTGCAGTTAATCTAAGATCATTCCATTAAGTCCAAGTGAGACTTTGTATAGTTTCCTGCTTTCAGCACTTCTGTTGATAAATGTATCTTGATTATCATCTTAAACTTCTTCAGTTGTGAGTTTTCCTACTCTGAGCCAGGAGTGCTTATGATTGAGTGCAGTTTGGAAACCTCAGCAAGTTCTCCAAACTCTAATACTCCAGATGTTTGTCTAAGTCTTTGAAAGGTATCTTTGCTGGAAGAACTTTATTTTTACCCAAGGAAGTGAGATTCCAAGGTAGAACAAAATGTCACTCTTCTTTGTTTTGCATTGAAACTGAAGACAAAATCAACCTGTTCTGTCCTTGGCAGGTCTGCTGCTGAAACTGGCCAGTCATGAAAGATTGATATAAATAGAATTACGTTCTGTTCCTTCTCCATTTAAAAGCACTGATACGGCAGAGGCACGAGACTGGAACAAGTTGTTGCCTTAGTTTTCTAAGCAATAACTAAGTAGGATTTTGTGAGGTTACAAGACTGAACTTCAGTAAACTCTTTTCTAGGGTGTGATGCAACACTGTAATCTCCCTTACTATGCTTTCCAGTATATCAGAGTCCTTGAAATATGACCTAAAATAAACCATGGTCAGCTACTGGGCCTTCTAACGTTTCACTTAAGGCTACAAAAATAAAGCCCCTAAAAACCTAATGAGAAAGTAAAGGTAGTTAATAAAGAAATCCTGAGGTATGTCTCGTGGTATATTCAGTGGTTGGAGGTTGCAAGAGTGGGGTTGTCTGAAGTTCTGGCCTTTTTCAGTTCTGCAATAAGTGTTTCTGGTTTTCCAGTTAAATTAGGTGTTCCACTGAAAGATTTTATCTCTTTCCTTAAACCATTGCTAAGTATCAGTGTATTATAGAACTTGAACTGTTTTGATTAAGTAATTTATTGGGGGTTAGAGGAGGAACAAATATGTGGATAGGCCTGCATTAATAAACTTCAAAACTAAACATTGGCAAGCGAATAGGATACAACACACCCTAAAAAGGGGGCTTTGTGGAGCTGAAAGGAGTGGAGGGAGCCCTTAAGAAGTGCCTAACTTCTAAATTTTTCTAATATGGAAAAACTTTCCAGTTATTGAAATGTTTTTTGCCTTTCTGGTTCTTGAGGAAAAAATGACTAAACAAAACAGAATGTAAAAGTTTCTCTGAAAACTTGCTGCTGAAAATTGTAAAAGTGTTTGGTTAAGCCTAATTCTAGTTTGGAAAAATATTCCTGTTTCCATCTAGGGTTTAAAAAATAATGAAGAATAAACCTTAGTTAAAGGAATACTGGCATTTAGTATATGCCTTAAGAAGTTGCAAATACCCAAGATCCTTTCCCTCAAGTATTACTATATATGTAGCTATATAGTCTGCTCTTTGAAGTTATGACCTGTTGATCCAGAATCATTCTACATGACGGTTTCTCAGCTAGTGGTTTTTGAAAATATATAAATATTTTCAATGGAAAATGTACATGTAGTACCTTCTTATGTAGTATTTTTTATCCAGTTACGAAACCTAGTGGTGTCTGTGGATGCAGTGATAATGCACATAAGGGCTACAGTATTTAGATGTGTATACTACAATATAAAATGTTATATGCTTTAATTAACTCTCTTTTTTATATCTCTCTGTCTCCTTTTCATATTTTTCAGTTCCAGGCGACTTAGGTAATCAGCTGGAAGCAAAGTTGGATAAGCCATCAGTGGTGCACTATCTCTGCTCTAAGAAGACAGACAGTTATTTTACACTCTGGCTGAATCTAGAATTGCTTCTGCCTGTCATCATTGACTGCTGGATTGATAACATCAGGTGAGATCAGAAACATTGCTCTTTGCAGTTACATCCTTTGCTTAGGCTGGCATGCAGAATGGCTGCCTTGAAATTCCTTTTCTGATTCAAGACCAGTGAGAGAAATTACTTGGGATTCTGCTGGGTACACTGACAGGATGGGTCTGAAGATGAGGCTCGCTTGCATCTGAGGTCGCTGTTATTACCAATGAGGAGCAGAGACTCTTAGCTTCTTCCACTTTCTCTTCTACCAGTTACTCAATGTAGGTTTCAGCACTTACTAGACACTTCTATGGCCTTATCTAAAGAAGGATGTTTTCTGCTCCATATGGAGCCAGGCTTTTCTTGGTGATGCCAAGCTATCGGACAAGAGGAAGTGGGCAGAAACGGATGCACAGGAAGTTCCACCTGAAATATTTTGGTTTTAAAAATTGCCTAATTTAAAGCTTTCACACTATTTCATAATTCAATCTGCTTTATTAGTGTTCCTGTAAAAATAATATAAATATCTGTATGAAAACAAGAAATAATTAGCTTGTGCATTTAAAAACTATTGTAGCGGCATGTTGCTGTTTTATGAATGTACTGAGCTGTTGTAAAGCAGTCTGCTTTGTCTTGCCCTATGCCTTATGGATTAGGAAGATTTTTCTTGAGAGAAGATTTGTGCATCAGTTTAGATTCTTAGACTCCATCTAGGGCTAAAAACATGCATTCAGAAATGGCAATTGTATTGATGGTATTAAAAACAAACCAACCACCAACTGTAATAATAGTGATGATTAAAAAAAAAAAACCTCCTGACTCAATGCTCCAGATTCTTCACATCCTCAGTTGATTTGAAAAATATTTACAAAACACTCAATATCTTGTTTCCTGAGGTACCAATCAATATTATTCTCTTATGCTCATATAGGTGTTTGTAGTTAAACAGAAATTAATTATTTTTAGATAGGATAATATTTTTGATGTCTGATTTTATAGGTATTTTATATCCTACTGCAACATTTTTATGCTCTTTTTAAGTTTTCTCCATTATGTGGCTTGATGCAAAGTCAAATGGTACAGAACTATATAAAGTAGCTTCTGTTTTAAAGATGACGTTCAGCCACAGTTCCATATGCTCAGTTTTAGAGAGATGAAAATCTTAGATTCTTCACGTGAAGCATTAAAGTAATTTAAGTAATTGTTTGCATTGTATAACCTTTTAGCCATGAGAGTACTCTGATCATGTCTGCTTGAGTTGGGCTTTTCTCCTGCTTCTGAGTAACAGCACTTAAAGTTCTTGTACTGCACTCAGAATGTAAGACCCAATGTAGTTGAGGGTTGTCATGTGGCAATATAACATGATGCATGGGTTTTTTTTTCTCTGTTTTTCTTCCCCTCCTCCCCAGGCTGGTATATAATCGAACAAGTAAGGTTACTGAACCACCAGATGGAGTGGATATCAGAGTCCCAGGATTTGGGCAGACGTTTTCCTTGGAATTTCTTGACCCAAGTAAAAGGAGCGTTGGTATGTGCAAGCTGTGTCTGGAGTGTTTTGTCACTTGGAGGGTTCTTCTAGTTTGTCTTTATGCAACAAGCTACTGAAATGTGATTTCAAATTACAGTTCCATGAGCTCACTTTGCTTTTAGGAGTTTTCATCACATTGTATTGTTTTGTTTGTTGCATGGCCTGATAGATTGAGACAAGAAGATTCCATGTTATTTAATGTTGTACCAAATCTAAGCTTGCTGGATGAAATTTGAGTAGGCATATTGAGGACAGACGCTTTCTGAAAATGAGGTGGGTTGAGTAGAAAATTCTGTGACTGAAGCTTGACAAGCAAAACTGAAATAAAAGCACTTCAGCTTAGTTCTGAGTGTGATGTTCTGTGACCTTAGGAATGGGTTAATGGAATTGGGAGATATGGTACCACAATCTGTAGTTCCTTGTATTTTGCTGGTGTCAGAATAATGATATAATTGCATTTGTGCTGCAAAAGATTTCTGCATTAATATGTTTGCAGGTTTTTGGGTTTTTTAGAGCTTTTCTAGAAGTCATGTTTCAGAAAACACTGAGTTTGATAAGCTTTTATGAGTTGTTGTTAGCTGTGGCTGGAGACTGGAGGTGTTGAATAGTCAGTAATGCACTGAGCTTCGCAAGCTTCATAGCATAGATCTGTTCTTTAAGGGCAGTGTTGTGCTTAATGATCACTAGATCACTCATAACTAGAACAGGGTTATGATTAAATTCTGCATTTGAGGGACTGATAAATATTTAAGACTAATGAGTGAGGTTCTGCTCAAAACTTAAATAGGACTCTGATCATCAGTGACTTCTGACCATTCAGAAGACTTGTTATGACACTGTTACTGAATGCATTTAGTCCTGGTAATACTTAAATCCTGTGTGTCAAACCTTGTAATGTGTAACATCTTTCAATATGCAGTCTGCAACTGTTTTCCCTTCTTTGCTATTTAAGCTTTATGTTCTGTTAAGACTAAGACTTTAAGTCTTAGTCCACTATCCCATAGACAGAAAAATAGTTTTGGGGTAGTTTCCAGAGTTCTGCCCTGGGGTACATGATAAGTATTTGTTTCCAAAAATAAATGTTGGTGAAGTCCAGGCCAACCTTTATACCCTAGCTGAAGTTAATTTGCAATCAACAAAAGCTGTGACTCTAATGCAAACATCTCAGAAATTATTATGTTGCAGCAAGGGTAAACTTCGGTGTGTGAAATTTATCCACTTTGTGTATACTGCATTTGCCAAAATGTTTGAGAGATCAGCCAACTAGTAAGAAATTTTAATAGCGATATTCTCTCAATTTTGGGGGATAGTAAGCATAACTAATTTTGTTTAGTATGCTTGCAGCTTTCTAGATTGTTAAAGGCAAACTGCAGGTTTAATGTGTGTATATGTGGTGCCAGAGATAATGCCTTTGGGACTTTGTTTTGCAGTAGTGTCTGACAGCTGTTTCTAACACTAATCTTGTTACTGTGCTGTTTTTCTCTTATCTGATGTTTACAGGAAGTTACTTTTATATGTTGGTGCAGAGTTTAGTGGATTGGGGCTACAAACGCGATGAAGATGTAAGAGGAGCACCTTATGACTGGAGAAAGGCACCAAGTAAATAATATACTGTTACTTAAATAAAATTTTGACTCTCCTAGCCAGCAAATAATGTGTTGAGTCTCTTCTCCCATCCTGTACAATCATACCTAAAAACTTAATTGTGACTAGTTCTTGAGGCCTGGGTACTCCAGGATGCAGATGTAAGCTCAGTGTTGTGGTTTCTTTTTTTTTTTCTTTAAACAACTTGCTACTTAAAACTTTCTTAGAAACAGAACAAAACAACAGAAAAACCCCATTTCACCAAAGCATGCACACACAATCCCCCCTAATTTAAATTGGAATTTCTGAGCTCTGAATTATTAATTCCACAGGAAATTCAACATGATTATTTAAAAGCTTGGTTTTTTAAAGCTTAGCATTCACAATTAATAATTATAACTGTCTAATCTGTATGTTTTAGATGAGAATGAAGACTATTTTGTGGCACTTCGCAAGATGATAGAGTTACTGTATGAGCAATATGGAAGTCCTGTTGTCTTAATTGCCCACAGTATGGGTAATATGTACACCCTCTACTTCCTCAACCGACAGACCCAGAATTGGAAAGACAAGTACATCAAGGATTATGTGTCATTAGGTGCTCCCTGGGGAGGAGTGGCTAAAACTCTTCGTGTGCTGGCTTCAGGTAGGTAATTTGAGGGTTTGCACTGCATTTTGGGTGTAGTACGCAATATTAATGAGACTGTTGACTGCAAGAGACTGCAGGATGAAACTGTAAGGTAGCATGAAAGTAAAAATATTTTTTTTGTAAGTGATGACAACTTGATGTTTCAAGCCTTGCAACCCAAGTGTTATTTTTCATATTTGTGGGGGTGGACTGAGTTTTTTCACATCCTTGTAACCAGGAGTTTCTCCCTTCTTGACCTCTCCCGACCTCTTTTCAGCAGATTGTTGTGTCATCTGCTGTTTGGTCTGATGCCTTCTATTTCTGTCCCTTCTGCCACCAGCCTGATTGCTCTCTGTTCAGTATAGCAAAGCTACCAAGGACTCCAAAGCATTCAGCAGTTTGCATTGATTAAAGATTACACAGCTGCTTGAGGTTAACATTAAAGGAAATTTGTAGACATGGTGGGGAACCAGTGTCCACAGTGTAAATGTCAGGTTAAAGTTATAACTCTACAGATTAGGAAAGTGAATCTTCGAGGTCTTGGGTTTAGCACACTGGATATGCTAGAGACTAAAAACTAAAAAAATTGAATAAAGCAGAATAATGTACTTCACTAAGTAACTGAAAATGACTGATGGAAAATGTTCACTTACCCTATCATGTGATACCATAATTACATCATGCGCTTTGACATTTAGTGCAGGATGTTTCTAGCTTGGTTTTGTAGCTTGTTTCTGACTTGCTAGCTTTGGATATCCACTATCTTCTTCCTAATCAAAGCTGACATCAAAAATTGGACTTCATCAAAATGCAAAACACACAGCAAGAGCCAGTCATGCATGGACAGAGCAAAGAATACTTTGCTTAGCAAAGGCATTTGATTCTGAATAGTAGTGCACTACTCTGTTACTAATTAGAAAACTTGACTCAATACAAACATCCAATTTACACATTGTAAAAGCTGTTGAAATGGCACTGTAAAAATTGATTTCCCTTTTCTCACAGCCTTTGTCTGATATATTTGCATGCTACAGAAATGGCAAGAAGTGAACAATGTTAATATCACTTTCATAAAATTACACAATTATATAAAATGGCACCGTTCCCTGTTTCTGTTCTGATTAAACTTTTGTGCTTCATACCCTGTCTACCCTTTATAATGCATCTCAAGAAAAGTGACTAGTTCTACTAATGTATAATGAATAATTAAATTTCTACTAACATCTAGTCAGTCATATTTTAATCTGTGTATCTGTTGTACTAAACGTCATGTTTTTGAGCAGAAATTTGAGAATATGTGGGCACGTTAAATGAGGAAGCATTATATCAGAGTGTAGAGTTTTAGGCTGTTTCTGTCTCAAATATCTGTAATAAAGCACCACCATCAGCACTTGGATTGCATTAGTTTTTTTAAGAGTTTCTAAAATTATCAGGGTTAGTATGCAGAAGAATTGTTGCTTTAAAAAAAAATACTGTATTTCTGCAGGAAAGACAAGGCACTCTATGAATGCATTTTTTCTGCTCCCATTCTCGTTTATAATATGTAATGCCTAGGAACCTCATGTCAAATCCATGTTATGTTTTCAAAGTGGGAAACAGTACATGGGTGGAATGGTTTTCTGTAGGTTTCTATGATACTTTCAGCTACTTATACATGTGATTTGCTGGATCCTACTACAGTGGGCAAAGACACAAAGGTCACAGTGGTGCTTTGTTTCTGTTTATGAAATGCTGAAAGGTTGAAATGTTATCAGTGTCTTCCTAAGGCCTAATATTTTGTGACTGAGTGCTGTGTGTGCTGACTTAAATGTGGTGTTGGCCATCCAGTCCTTCTTCACTTACAAAAACATGAAGGATTTGATAAGTACTTTGTAAGAGTTTTGTAAGAGAAGGCTGGAATAGTCAGGTTCTGTGTTTGATTATTCTACTGGAAATAAATGTTGTACACATTCCTTTCATTGTTCTGTTCAGAACTTGGGCTTTCTTTGCTGAAAACTGCCAGGCACTATTCAGTAGCTTTGTGGTAGAAGTGCACAGTGAAGTGCTTGCACCACAGAGCATCATGAAACCCATTTTTCTGGACCTTTGTGATTCTTGCTGTGCTCTTTCGAGTTTTCTTTTTCTGTTTCAGACCAGCAATGTCTCCATATAGTTCTCCTAAAGCTGGCATTACTGTGATTTTTGTCTCTTTGCTGAAGCAATAGTGCCACCCCATGGAACTGAAATAGCACCAGGGTGTATTTTTCAACAATAGTGGTTTTGGGTGTGGCATTTCAGTTTTTATGACATGGTTGACCTGGACCCACTACATGCTGTAACCACCTGGGTCTAATAATGGAAAATAAAATTCAAAGTTCAGCTGGGAAAAGAATTGAGGTGTGATGGCCACTGTGATAATGAAAACAAACAGGGAATATAAACTCATGTCTATCTCAGGGCTTTGTTGGTTTTTTTTTTTTGTTTTCTTTTAAAGTAATCATTATATCAGCCATTTATTAAGCAGCTTTTAATTTTGTGAAGATGCAAGAACAATTGTTAAAATGTGGAGAAAGATGCATATAAATTATCTCTTAGTCATATTAGCTTAAGCCATTTTTGTCAGTCATTCATCAACTCTTATTTAAATTTTGGAAGTTATTAAAAGTCAGTTTACAGAAGTTAATTAAAAAGACAATCATAAATGAGGAAAAACTTTTCAGATTGTCACTGTAAGCCAGGGGAACAAACTTATTATTCATGTTATCACCAGGAGTGCTAGTAATTGCTGCTGATTAAGACTGATGCTTTGCTTTATGGATGATGAAATTCCACTTTTTTTCTAAGGTGACAACAACAGAATCCCTGTTATCAGTTCACTCAAGATCAGAGACCAGCAGAGATCAGCAGTTTCCACGAACTGGATGCTGCCCTACAACTACACATGGCCTCCAGATAAGGTGTTTGTGAGCACCCCTACAGCTAACTACACCCTGCGGGATTACTGGAGGTTCTACAGGGACATTAACTTCGAGGATGGCTGGCTCATGAGGCAGGACACAGAGCACCTCGTGTACCACATGACCCCGCCCGGCGTGCGCATCCATTGTCTGTATGGCACTGGTGTGGAAACCCCCGATTCTTTCCATTATGAAAGCTTTCCTGACAAAGAACCCAAGATTTTCTATAGCGATGGGGATGGTACAGTGAACTTACAGAGTGCCTTGCAATGTAAAAAGTGGGTGGACATGCAAAAACAGGAAGTGGTGATTTTGGAGCTTTCAGGAAATGAGCATATTGAAATGCTGTCCAATGATACTACTATCTCCTATGTGAAAAAGCTGCTCTTTAATTTGTGATAACCTTGTGTTGATAGTTACTTTCCTCACCTGTGATGCCTTCCCTTAAATATGGGGAAAAGCCTTTTAATCCCTTGATATTTAGATATTTGAATTATTTATTTTGCTTTTTTAAGAGGTTGTGTTCAAGTTGCTTGGTGTCCTAAATGATTGTTTGTCTCTGATTTGTGTTTATGATGCTTCATGGTATTTTCACGTTCCGCAAATTTTGTCAAATATGCATTTTGGTGCCTCTGGTGTTGTGTCCGATGGTCATACAGACTTTTATTTGGAGATTGTGCAGCCCCTTGCACATTCTACATGGCGTCATAGATCCCCGAGTTCCTTTGTTTGGTCTTTGCAGGTTTGGAGTGGGAAGGCAAGGAAGGATGGTAATATTGGATGCCAAAGGAATATTAACAGTTTGGAAAACACAGTAAACTTTTTAAAGGGTCTTGCATATTCTGATCCACAGTTCCCAGTGGTTGAGTTTGTAAATGTGCATATCTACTAGGTAAGATAGGGAAGAGATCTGCCTGGAACTGTGCTACCATTGTTGTAATCCAGGCTTTTTTTATTACAGCCCGGGGGGAAAAAAGATAAATGTGTGAATTACTTGAAGCTTCTTTATTAGGTAATCTACTGGGTTATTTTAGAAAGAAGAAATTGTTTGCTCATCAACTTCTAGAATCCCTGATTGCATACAGTCTGGAGTCTGAGGAATTCTTAGCCTGTGCTTTATTTATCAATGAGGGAATGAAGCTAAACTGTGGTTGGTGCTTGTAATAACTGTAGCAGTGTGGAGTAGCACATAAATCAAAGCTAACTGAATACTGGCAAACAATCTATACCGTGTGGGATTGCATTTCTAGGTGAAAAACAGCCTCCTGTAGTGGAAATTATAATGGATAGCAGGCAGTATTTAAAAAAGAAAAGTGATCTTCTGAAATGGGTTGAGGAATGGATAGCAGCATAATGTTGCATGGAGTATAAACCTTGTTCTCAGTCAAATAGTTTGGCTCTGATCCAGTTACTAAGTAGGGATTAGATCAACATTGCATTCCACTGAAAAGAAATTTTTTGTTTTAAGACTAAAAGTAATGTCCTATAGACTGCAAGTTTCATTTTTGCTGTTTCAAGAAGTTGGGATACGTAGTTCCTTAAATATTACTATAAATTGCTGAACATGTAATTCTGTTAATTTCCTACAGTATAGTTTTACTCAATGTTAAAATAGAATAATTTTCACAGAAGTGCTGGCCTAAAGGCCATCATATTTACCACCTTGATTACAGAAGTCCTGTTGGAGAAATAGTTTTACTCAAAAACCCTCTCTTGCTTGCTTCAAAACCAGTCACTCCATTAGACTGCACTTAGTTTTCTGAAAACACAGTTTTGAATGCTTTCAAAATGCTAGGTTCTCCAAGAAAAATGTTTTAAGAGTTTTAGAAACTCATCAAACTATTAAGGATTCATTATTTAAGAAACTGAATTTGTCTAAACTGTAAAGTTTTAACTATTTCGGTAGCACGCCTAAAATGTTTGCTGCCATTGGACACATCAATAAGATGTGTTGAACGGATAGCTTGAATTCTTGCTATTGTAGAATGGAACAGGAGGTAGTTTTAAGGCTTTAAGTTTTAATTCAGAAATCTCTTGTTAATTCAAAACAACTTGAACTAGGGTGATCAACAAGCTAAACACCTTCCTAGGTTTTAACTTCCTTATGTAGCTTTATTTCCCCCTCTGCATTTTTTCCTATTACCTATCTTGAGGGAGTGTAGACATTTTCCTGATTTTTGAATGGAACATTAATCTTGTCCTCACTTGCCCAGGAGCCTACAGTTCAGCAGCAATATAGCCTAGACTTTTCCAGAGTAAGTACTGAGCTGCCCACAGCCTTTGTAATGTGTAATTATTGAAATGAAAAAAAAAGCCCCACAACCAACCAACCTAAACAATCAGTCCCCCCAAAACAAAAAACCTACAACAACAAGGGGAAAAACCCAAAAAACCAAACACCATGAAAAATTGCCCTTTAGCCAAGTGATCTATCAGGGCTTGTCAGCTGGATAAGCAAGCTTCAGGGTTGTGTTCCAAGACTGCTCAAAGATGATAAAACTCTTCCTTGGTCTGACTCAATTTTTGAATAAATTGCTGTTTGAATATATTGCAGAAAGCAGCTAATCACAATCTGTATTTCTTGCTGAAGGAGAATGCCTCTTAATAAGCACTGGATTGAATGAAGCTGGAGGCTGTATTGCAGGATGCCAATGTAGACATAATTTTTGAAAAAAAGAGCAAACAATGTAGGCATACAATTCTTAACCTGCTCTGGAGAATGTTTCTAAGCTTCACTTGGATCCTTACCCATTAATCAGTAGCATTTTCAGTCTCATAGCAAGAATTTAGCTTCAGGGAGTTTTGTGATTTGAAGTTCCAAAATACATGATTTAAAAAGTGCTTGTTCTTTTTCCTCTTTTTTTCTTTTAGTACTTTTTATGACCCAAAAGAAGAAAAAAAAGCACAACTCTTTTATTCTTTCCTAATTTTGGCAACCTAGTACTGTGTTTCTGAGATTAGTCAACTGTCTCTTTTAACCTAAAGATTTATAAATCAGTTTTGCATTAGTAGACAAGCCCTAGACTGTCTCCTTAAACTTGTATTTGTTAATGTGGTAAAATGAAGCTGAAGGTTTTTCAAGGCTTTTATTTATTTGTTACCCTTTTTGTCACTATAAAGCCTTGTTGTAAAGACATGTGTGTACCTGAGTCCTAAGTACCGTGGGAGAGCAAGCACAGTGCTCCTGGTGGTTCTTTGATTGGATGTGGTGGATCTGCAGGCTATAGTTTTATGTCTGGAAAATGTGGGTTTGTGTTTGTTTTTGGTTTTTTTTGTCCCCTATCAAATGATCACCAGCCCTTTCATTTGCAGTTTCTTGCATATTAGGATGCAGTTCTCATTGAAAAGTGAATGCATTATTGTGGTTACTGAAATGGAACCCCTGCACTCTGCACGTGAGGAGCGGCTGTTCACTGCAGCCCGATCCTCTGCAAGGACAGTACTGAGCATTACTGTTCCAGACCTGCTGGAGCTGTGTGCATTGAGCTTTCTAGATTGTTGTGGGGAGAAAAAGAAATCTTCAAGGAGAATGTGGCACTTCCATAAGAGGATTAACTCAGGTGCTTTGCCATGCTGCACAGCTGAAATGTTTGAATTCACTGATGTATCTTCGTTATACCTAACACATTAATTGTGTGTCTCTTTCCATAATTTCTACTTAGTTTTACCTTCCAGGATATTTTCAGAAACCAAAACTAGTCTTGAGGACCAAATGTGTTTCTTATTTTTGACAACATGTATAGAAAATACTGAAGAAGCTTTCAGCTGTCATTATAGTACTTCTGAAGAGGTTCAGAGTCACTGTGTGATTCTGTATAAAAACAGAAAGCTTCAATAACTAGCAATAATTGCAAAGGATTTGCAGACCAAAGGAAGGAATGTTTGGTATTAAGGTAGTTCTTGGAGCACAATGTGTTCAAGGCCCTCTTAAATTCAGGGAATGTTCGGCAATGACTTTGCTGCTCTACACTAACCAGTATTTTGTACAGAACATATTCTGAGACCTGGCATTTTATATGTTCTTGTGTATGAATGTGTTCAATAGATTTTGAATATTTTATTGTCAAATTTGATAATATAATAAAGTTGATCTAATACAGGTTGTCTCCTGTTGTGAATAATGTGCTGTCTCAGTTCTCAGAAGGAATGAAAACTTGGTGATGTTTTTCTTCACTAAAAATTCTTGGTGTCTCTCACAGTAATTACTTCTTGGTTAATCATCCAAATGCACTCTCTTGTGGTACATGTGGTGTTAATTGTTCTTGAATTTATGGAGGTGTGGGACTGAGACTACACAATTTCTTTTTACTTGCATCTTACTTGCTCAATTGTGTTTAAAAGAAGAGTTCTCAGGATGCCTTATATTCTGCTCAGGTAATTATTTTGAAATTAGTTCCTCAATCCTGAAGTGTTTTAAATGCCTGCAGTGGCCTTCATATTGTTGGTTTCCAAACTGATCCACAATCCCTTGCATGGTTACCATACAGTTTTATAGTTGTGTAAAACAATCTTTTTTTCAATTAGAAATAGTGCGTTGTGGCTTTGAAGAAACTGTAATGCTAGACAGTGATTCTGCAAGCATCTGGGTTTTTTTGTATATGATAGAGACTGTAATTGAAGTTGAGTGTTAGTGAGTGCTGTTCCTCTGTGTGCCCTAGATGACAACTATTTGGACATCTTGTCCCAGTACAGATACTGTTCATGCCTTCCTCAAGGTTCATTGACCCCATATGATTGCAGGAGAAAGGGGAATGTAGCCTTCCAGCTCCCTATTAATATGGGGAAAGTCCTGAACTAAAGCTGTGTTCTTGTAAGAAGCTGGGAAGGCTGAGAGCACAGGAAAGAGGAGGACAGAATGATAATAGGCCTGGTAGAGTGATGCAAAGCCATAAGAGAGATGTGTGGTCTAATGCTGGAGAGTTGATGTAACACTGCTGTTAGCACAGCTTGTGCAACCTGCAGTTAGAGTTGCAGATTGTCTGATGCTATTTTGCTGTGCCATTTTAAATGATTTCATTAATGATGGGATTACAGTTTTGAGAAATGATGTTGACTTTCTCTTGCGTGGGTTGCAGTTTTCCTCCAAAGTTTTAGTAGCTTAATGGTTTTGGTTTAACACTAATGTACTTTGTGGTCACTCAGATCAACAAGTGAGTTACATGGAATATTTAGCTCCCAAATCAGCATTCTTTAGGCAAAACTAGAATATAGCATAGCCCAGGAAATGCAAGAAATTTATATGCAATGTTTTACTAAAAATATTGATTTTAAGTTTGTTTTAATGGTTTGTCTATATAAATATATATGCAGCAGAGGGCAGTAGTATATAAGTTACAGAGGATTTTTAGGTAATGTTGAATGGCATCTGTGTTAATTTCACCTGAGAAATATAGGATTGCAGGGAAATGAAGACCTAAGTTTGATATCCACTAAATGTTTCCTGTTCTGAAGCAATTGTACATACGCAGATTCTGCTTTGAAGGAACTTTTTTTCTATCTGATGTAAAAAGCAAGAAACTTCAGTTTGATTCAAATTCTTGAGTAAAACAACCTGAGGCATGAATTAGATATCCACTCCTATTTACATGGTCGGATTAAAGCATAAATTGGACATTACAGCTACATGGAGTAGATTGGTGTATAGTACTATGATGTACAAAAGAGATCATGTATTTTAAAAAAAGTGCTGCAAATGCTGTCAGCTCTGTTTTCATATTGCACTGCTGAATAATGGATAAATCCTGGACCTCAAAGTTTTCACTTTGCTTGTAACCACTGACTCACACCTAGTAACCTTTCTCGGAAGGCAGATTTATCGACCAAGCTGCAATTCCATGTATAACTGAAAATGTCACCTTATGTAAGTAAAGTCATCAAAACAGATGGCCAATTTTACTGCATGAAAATACTGTCCCTACAGATTAAGTGTTTTCATCACTATCAGTGTTTTTGAGATTGTGTTAGGTCTGAGGTAGTCAAAGAAGGACACTAGTAGAGGTCTAAGCAGGTTAAGATTAGCCAGGAACATGGTTGTTATCTTAGGTGTGCTAGCAGAGCCTTTGTACCTGTATGAAAAAAGGCAAGACTACAATATAGGAAATCTCACTAAATACTTATGACTAAATACTATTGTGACCAGAGATTAAAGATGACAGTGGAATCTATAAACAGAGCTGGGAGACAAAACTGGTAAGGGGAGCAGTAATAAGGGGTCCTTGACATCATGAGAACATACTTCCAGTGACCAAACCAAGACATGTACCTGCAGGTCCCAAAACAGGGTTGGACCACCCCTGCTTTACACAGTTCAGGTATCTGGAAGGATCTTTGGAAGGGGAAATTGTGTAGTGAATTGTTAAAGAGGTTTTAGTGGGAGTAAAGTCATAAAGCAAAGAATGATATAATCTCTGATATGTGTGAAAACCTCACTTCTGTTGTAAATGCTTCAGCCTTGACTTCTTGTGATATTTCTAGATGAAGGAAGTACTGTTGTCCCTCTTTGACTCCAACATAGGTAACTTGTTCAAATTCCTTTAGGCAGAATCTAGTCATGTACCTTTAACTCCAAAGTTGTGCTCTTGTCATTAAACCATCTTCAGTCTACAGATCATTTGCTAGCGAGTAAGGGCCAAGCAGTCATGCTACTCTTGGATAGAAGAAAGAATATTTGAGAAAAATGTAATGTGTGAAGTAATGCACTTTCTGTATAACATGTTCCTTGTTATTAATTTCATCTTGCTGAACTAACTCTAGATTCCAAAGCAGTTAATCCCATATGAAGGTGCATCCTTGTTTTTTTATACACCTCTAAGTATAGGTTATTTCACATTTTCCATGTTTCTATTATGTCCATTAGATTTTTATGCCAGGTTCTGATCCCATGAAGAAAAACAGAACTAAAGTATGACATAGGACGTGACAGGGCAGAACAGCTTTAAACTGAATGTAGGTTTATGTTGGATATCAGAAATTCTTTACTCTGAGAGTGGTGAGGCACTGGCACAGGGTGCCCAGGGAAGCTGTGGATATCCCATCCCTGGAAGTGTTCAAGGCTAGGTTGGATGCAGATTTGAACAACCTGGTTTAGTGTAAAGTGTCTCTGCCCATTACAGGAGAGTTAGAGTGAGATGACCTTTAGGGCTCCTTTCAACCCAAAGCTTTCTATGAACATAATGGAATGTTTGGTGTTGGTTTTATCTTTTAAAAAATCCCTCAGTCTAGTTTTGGCTCCTAATCCAGGGACACAAGCCCTTTCCTCTTTGCCTTCAATTCGAGCCTTTCCAACCAGGCTTTTGTCACTGAGCCCAGTTTTTTCCCCCCCTCCTTAAATGGTACTTAAATCTCAGCACCCTATGCAAAAATAAACCTTCCAAAGCCAAACACAGCATGAAAATCTTCCACACAGACAGAAGCAAATTGTTAACAATCAAATGTTATGTAGAGTTTCTTTTTGGAGAGAGACCAAATGCTTCAATAATGGCAAATTAGCTTAAAGAAACCCATGTTTTCTTAGCAGGGATGCCTATACAAAGATGGCATTTAGCTCAGAGCTAAAGGGTGTCAGGAAATCAGAAAAGAACTGAAATGTCAGGCAGCAGGAAGAAGTGAGAGGCTGGGCTGGTAAAATTATGTCTGTCAGGCTATGATATATTTGTATGTGTTTTTAAAATGTACTTCATCAAAGCAAAAGGCAAATTCTGACTCCATGAGAAAAAAGGAAAAAACATGTAGCTAGCTGGACTGCAGTCTTGACTATTCTACATCCAAATCTACATAGCAAGAGCTAATTTAAAGCTCCCTGGGTTCTCAACTGGCCAGCAGAGAGTGTTGTTTGATTACTGAACAGTAAAGACTGCAGCTGTCTGGGAACACTGAAGTGATCAAATATTTGCACAGGATACATGTATAGATCATGTGTATTAACAGCATGTTTGCTGTGAGAAGCAGCAAAGGATCTGGATTTACATGTGGTGACAGAAAATATTGTCTGCTTTTCTCTATCTCCACTTAGCTGAAAGTCATTTAGCACTGCACATTTCAGAGACCCCTCCTGTTCATGGTGACTGACTTACCTAGGTCTGGTCTCTAGGCTTCAGTCCTGAAGATGTCTCAGGTCCTAGCTAAGGAGTTGAGACTCACCTAAGGACCACAAGGCTCACTGTATTTTGCCATTTTTTTCATATCTTCCATTTTAAGAACACAGACCATAGTTTAATTTTTCTCCCAGTTCAGACCAGCCTGTGCAATAAATTCAAGGTCATCATGTTATTCCTTTTCCAGCTGTTTTTGTTATTAACTTTCTGGAGACGATCCCTAATTTATTACCACTGAGACAAGGACATAAACACACCAGACAGTAATATACATCTCTAAAACACGACTATCACCTAATTTAAACAAGAATTTTTCTCTGTTGCAGCTTAACAGTAGAACAAGACAAGTTTTATTATCTCGAATTCCTATGTTTATGATCAGTCTAGAAGGATTCAATTTGTAAAGTACAATTTATACCTTTCATGATGTCATCTCATAGAATTTAGGTGAGGAAATAGTTTGGTCTATAGCAAAAGTTAGACATAGTTTTACTGAATTTATTTAAAAAGAAATTGCCAGAATTTTTTAATCCATAAAATAACTCCAGTTTTTCAACGTAATAATGACCTTTGGATGCGTGCCCAAGTATGACCAACTACTAGCAAGTGTTTTTTCAGAAGCATGAAACAGTGAGGTGCACAAGAAGAAATACTACTGCTATGATTCTTTACTTCTAGCCCCTGTTAAGTATTTAAATACTCAAAATTTTATTTAGTTTTTCAGCTAAATACAGTTTTGGTAATACTTCTTAAGGTTTAACATAGCCCTATTTCTGTACAATGAAGCAGCCAGGATTTGGGATCAAATCTACTTGAAAAATTCTTCTTAGACTTAATGTAAGGCTGTTCTTGGGAATAAGTATTTAGCATCAGACCCTTAAGAAGCAAGATACATTAATGGAATAAAGTAAGATACTATGCACTTACTCCTTTCAGAAATGCTTTTGTAAATCCTAACTGTATGTTTAGTCAGTATTTTTTTCCTGAATGTTTCAGATCAGTAGAGTAAACAATTTAATTTATTACTCTTTGTTGTTTTTTTCTATTTCCTGTACTCCAATAAATAAATTGAGAAATTAAATTGATTTGTCTGGTTTCAGTAATGAATAGAAAGTGAATAGAAAGGGCAGGCTCAGACTGACTTTTCAGAAATGTGCCAACACATGATGCATAAAACTCCTTTTTTTACAAAGAAGTGCCAGGTTGAAAACAGGAAATGCCATATTTTTATCTGCTGAAATTAGTCAAGTTGTGATAAATAATAAGGGCAGTAGGGTTTAGAGCTGACCTTACATTCCATCTGTTTTACTAGAACAGCTCTGAGTTCCAGTTGTGACCAGGGCCCAGCTGACAGCACCAAAACAGGCTGGGAAGCTCTGGCTGCCTTCAGCAAATAGAGGCAGACTGTGTAGCTTCCTGTAGGACAGAAAACTGACTGAAGCAGCCCAAAGCATGTCATTGAAAGCTCATGAGACTTATCAAAAACTTTTACTGATAAGCTGTTAATTGCATCTTTGGGGTTGTCATGTCATCTTTACTATAATTGTTATGAATTGGCTCTGTGTGTGTCAGCAAGGCAAGCACAGAGTCAACATCAGAGCAAATTTGGCTTCAGTGGTATTGTGATTTAACCCTCTGCAAGGTTCCTGATTCAAGATTCAGCATCTACAGCTTTCCAGCCCTCAGCACAAGACCACCGTTCTCCATGTTATCAACTGCTCAGAGTTGGTGCACAAACTTGTCTAAGTAGCAAAGTTAAAAATTATGAAATGCCTCTTAATTTAAAATGGATGTAATGGGTAATTTTCAACCCACTGCACTTGTAGTTTGGGACATAGCTATAAGACTCATTTGCTTTTCTAAATAAGGGACCTTATTTCAAAAGGTGTGTGGGAAGCTATGCACAAATGCAGTCAGTAGGAATTTGTATGCTAAACTCCCACATTACATAAAAATGTCCTTCACCACAGGAGGTGGTATGTAGGAGTGGGTGGGCAAACTTCAGAACAGAAGAAGGTACTGAATCACTCAAAAAATTCTCCTTACTCTTTATTTATGTATTCAATTACTTGTTCCAGTTTCTACCTCCTAGGCACTCTTATTTTGCAGGGTTATTTCAAGGCTGAATAGAGTGCTACATTCTTGATGCAAACCTGTCTTTACTCCCACTTCCTCTTCTCTTTAAATTTGAGATGCAAAATTTTACTGAAACATGATGAAACCTCCCAATGCAAGTTCCAAACCTAGCTTGCAGTTGTCACTTATTATCCAGGATTCCCAAAGATGTACCACAATTCTGCTACAGTTGATTTTTTTTTTTTTTTTTTGGTAGATAAACACATAAAACAGGAGAGATAATGAAGAGCAGTAAGGGCTTATGTAATTGAAAAACAAGAAAAAATGAGAAGGTAAGGACCAATGCAGAAAATGTAATTCAAGTTTAAAAAATAGACATGGCTTGTTTTTGTGTTAAAGCTGGCTGTAACAACTGGAGTTGGAAAATCTCTAATTCTGATGAAGAAAGTTGAAGCAAGCACTACAGCAGGAGGAAGTCTTGAGGTGGTAACAAGGACTTAGATTTTTATCACAGTGTTTTTCTTAAGTTTAGGGGCATGAATGCAGTGCAGAGCTTTAAATACCACATTTTTCTCTTAGAAAAACAGTAACAAATTATCATCTTCATGTATGAAATAGATTGCTTCACACAGCAGCATTATTACAGCCATTTTTTCCTGCTTGTTCCAACTAGTTGCTATTCATATTAATTTTTGATGTAATATACAGAGAAGGCTCCAGGGCGACCTAATTGCAGCCTTTCAGTACCTAAAGGGGGCCTACAAGAAAGATGGAGAGTGGCTTTTTACAAGGGCTTGAAGTGACAGGACAAGGGGGAATGGCTTTAAACTGAAAGGCAGGAGGTTTAGATTACATGTTAAGAAATTCTTTCCTGTGAGGGTGGTGAGGCCCTGGCACAGTTTGCCAAGAGGTATTGTGGATTCTCCATTCCTGGAAGTATTGAAAGCCAGGCTGGACAGGGCTCAGAGCACCTGGTCTGGTGGAAGGTGTCCCTGCCCATGGTTTTAACCATGCAGTGTTTGATCCTAACACTGCAAGGCTAGAAAAGGGACAATGGCTGGGTGTCTGCATGATTCTAGAGCAGCAAAAGCATCAGGGCCAGCTGCTTGGACAGACACAAGTTCCGCCCTTGACCAAAGACTGCATTTTTAAATGGCCACAACTGATTCTAAAATTGTGTGTTTATGCATTTCTCCTTTAACAGAGAATTCAAACCTGAGCTTACTGCTTTAAAACTCTGCTTAGCTTTACTGTCAATCTGCTCTCTAAGTTGGACTTGCACTGAAAAGTCAATTCTGGAAGAAAGCACTTCTTCTAATTCATTACTGAATTCTCTATTTCTGGTAATCTGCAAAGTTTCTGCCTGCAAAAACTACATTTAGTCCAGAGACTTATTATGTGATGCTTTAAAATTAGCTTGTGACTTGTAACTGCAGTTGTAGAATGGCAGGGTTTCATTAGAGATGTTTCCAAAACTAGTAATTACCCTCTTACTGAGCCCTTGATGATATTGTTTATATTTATAATTAGATTTACAGAGGATGCTCAATCAATTCAAACACAGCTGGGTGCATGATGCTGGCTGAGACAGTCAGTCCACTGGCATGGCCAGTCAGACACAATTGCCTTTTGACAAAGATCACTGAGCACGGAGAATTGGCACCTTGCAATCTGCAGAGCTAATGAAAATACTGCTGCTTTGCATATTACACTATAAAAATGGTGATTCTATGCTAGAGGAAAGATTTTTGACTTTTTTTATTTTTCAATCAAGCTTAGTCTCTGTTTTATACTCCCAGTATTCATCGATACTTGGGATTTTGTGAGGGGGGAAAGTGATGTCTTATTCACTGAGATGCTTAGCCCAAGGACAAGGGGGAATGGCTTCAAGCTGAGCGTAGGTTTAGATTAGATATTACGATGAATTTTATTTACTCCTATTCTTTAAGTCAGAATTGTTAGAACAAGATATAGGAGTCCATGATCTTATGGAAACTTTCTTGACCTACAAGTGATGGCTAGTCCAGAAATAATAGCACAGCATAGCACCAACTAAACTCAAATCTAAACCCCAGAAATTACAGGAATTCCTAATGTTTTATTTCTATGTTCCTAATAATAAACAATGTTTTTTACTCTATAAAACCCAGTGACATTAAGAAGAGAAAAATATTTATGTACCTGTCAGGGCGATCTGATAACCCATGGAAGTATTTACTTGTGAAGTGCCTAATGTTAATTATTCTTTACTGTGTAACTTCTTTCTTCCTCAATATCTTTTTACTTTGCCATTCTGTGTTCCATTTATTTCAGTGCTTTTTCTACCCACAGTACAGTTCTAACCTACAAACATGCCCATGAAGACTAGAGGAGCTCCATGGAAACTAAAGTATTCCTTTTCAAACGGACTAATTTTCCTTACATAACTGCCAGCTAGAAGATAATCTGGCAGAGCTAATGCATTGATGAAGATGAGTTGAATATACAGGCAATAGTGTATTTACTCAGATAGCTGTTTGCTACTTTGCCTTAAAAATTATTTTCTATAGTTAAGTGCTACTATTGTCTTCTGCAGCTGGAAACTAAGCCAGGAAAGCTGTATGTTCCATATTCTCTGTTGGAGTGAACATGCTCCTCAAGCACACCAGCAGCAGAACAGAAAGCAAAGTTATTAAATTGTAAGTAGCATTCTACTTTAGAAGTTTACATAGGGCTCCTAAGGCTGACTGATGATAAAGATTTTCCCTTAATTTTAAAATAAAAATTAATTTTGAAATTAGGCTTCATCTTTTTCACCCAGCTGAAGCAGCATGTTCACACTCAAGAGTTTCCATTGCCATAGCAACACATGCTTGTCAGATCAGGGCTGAACTGATGTAGGAACCTCCCTGCAGATATCTGCTAACCCTTAAATATGCAACTCTAGAATCGATTAGGATTTCTTCTTTCTTTTAGAAAGGTAATATTGTTATACAATACAAGATAAACATCTCAACCCATCTGATCTGAATCTGTGCAACTTGCTTTCTAATAAACCAAAGTTCAGAAGTGCTTAATGCAGCTAGGAGGGAAGTAGATGATTAAGGTGACAGGTTTTTCATGTAGGAAATTGTAAACGAAAATAGAGTCCTATAATACATGAGTTGGAAGGGACCTGCAAGGATCATTGAGTCCAACTCCTGGCCCTGCACAGGACACCCCAAGAATCCCACCCTGTACCTGAGAGCATCATCCAAACACTCCTTGAGTTCTGTCAGGGAGTTCTGTTCTTCCCTAGGGAGCCTGTTCCAGTGCTCAAACACGCTCTGAGTGAAGAACCTTTTCCTAATATCCAACCTAATTCCCCCCAGCACAGCTCCAGCCGTTCCCTCAGGTCCTGTCACAGGGAGCAGAGATCGAAGCTGTCCCTCCCCTGTTCCTCCTGAGGAAGCTGCAGCACATGGTGAGCTCTGCCCTCAGTCTCTTCTCCAGGCTGAACAAGCCAAGTGACCTCAACTGCTCCTTGTATGGCTTCCCCTCTATTTAGCACTTGAATAATAGACACAAACACTGGATATCATCCTGTTCCCTTTGGAGTGAGCAGAGAGTCCTTCCCCCTTTTATTCTTCGTAGAAAAATGTTTGTTCGCTTTTCACCTACAGTCAGTCATAAGACACTCAAGTTCCATTGTCATCATACACAGCTGGATTAAGCAAGGTAGGGGTGCAGAGATAAGTGATTTGTGCAACTTTACATTAAAAGTTGGCATGAGAAATATTATTTTGCAGCTCTGGATCAGTTATTACTGCATTTATCATTATTACATAGCTGCCATTTATACTTTCATCATTAGCTGATTAAAAGAAAAAAAAGCAATAATAAAATCTCTCAGCTAATGTTGCACATTTCATCTGGTTCTGGGAATTTACCACATAGATTGCTAGGCCTGGTTTTCACTCCAATATGCTGTGGTTTAGAGCCTTGGTACATTTTTAATCAATCAAATATTGCTACATTCAAAAAACATGCAGATTGAAATGTTAATGTCCCTATAAACTGAGGAGTGGAAAATGCTGAAGTGTAACCACAAGTTATACTCAATACTGCATTATTCATGCTCTCTGGTTTTCATTTTTTACACCATAGTTGGGCAGACTCCCTTACTGCAGGGCAATTAAAGAGATTTCTATGGAAATGTTGCCTCAGACATACATCTTGAAAAATTGCTAGAATCAACTTACATGTAGTTGTTTATTCTGTATTGGCAAATTATTCAGAGGACTGGGTAACTTATTTCTAATAACTTATGTAGCACACTGCCTCATGCAGTTAGAAAGAGTTCAGACTTTGGTAGGTTAAGAAAACCCCACTTCCTGTAGCAGGTTTTTTCTGAACTACCCTGCACATTTGTTAAGAGACAATTACAGTCTAAACCATATTGCATAGAAAGTGGCAAACAGCAGGTAACTCAGTCACAGTGTCTGGTGGGTTCTTTTAACTTTATACTAAATAGTACAATTTGCTCTGTATAGATTTTAATTACTATAAGGCTCATGATATGCTTGGATTTAGAATTACTTGAAAAAATCGCCAGTGTTTATTCATATCAGGTGCTTTATGGAGTCTCCTAAGTGTTGGGTGCTCTGGGTAATGTTAGATCAAAAAAGATTCTAGACAGATGAGAGTAATTCCACACACATCCACTGTTTTCTGCATCACACTTCAATAAAATCTGCCAACCATATATTTTTTGTCTTTTAAATAAGGCACTACACAGAAGCAGAATTCAAACTAACCATGGTTTTAAATCTAATTAATTTAAAAAAACTATAATATAATATTTAAAATAGTAGTTCCTCAAATATTTCAGTCTGTGTCCCAACTGCAATAACTAAAAATGTCAGATTTATGAATCTAGATGACAATAACATATTTTTTAGAAAAGCTGATAAATTACCTTGAAAAGGCTTTGCAATACATCAATGAGTTTCTCTTCCTTTATTCATATTTCTGATATGTTTCATCTCATGTTTTATCTTTCTTTGTCAATGACTAGAAAAAAAATTAATTTATATGTACAGTGAAATACCGCTACAGCATTCTTTTTAATGAAGGAATTCTTTCTAGAAAAGGAAAATCCATTAAAAAGTTATTATCTCCCTAATTCAAAGAAAAGTACTAAATTACAGAGGAATATTACATCAGCAGCTATTATGGTTGGCACTAAAGCTAAAGTCCGAAACTGCATTTCAGGAAACATGCCAAAATAATGAAAATCAGGAAAGGTTGAGGAAATATTCCTCTAGGTTCCATTAGCAATGAGGCTACACCACATACACCTAAACTGTCTGTGGCAGCTACTTATGTAATTTGGGTTTTTTAAGTCTATCAATACAGGTTCCAGTTGTTTAAAAGTCTGTTAAAACGTTTAGTTACAAAGAAAGAAAGAGCCTTACGCCCAGCTGATTCCATAATCACCACAGGCGTTGTCTTCTCCTCAGCAGATCTACAAACCCAACACTCTTGCCTTGTACATACCCAAAGAACGTCAGCACATCATCCACAGCTTGAAGCAAAGGGCAGTTGTTTCCTATATCACCAGTTTTCTTTATGGCAGGGCAGTTCCTTAAACAATACTGATGATGGGAAAAAAGAGTAGGAGGAGTACTAATCAGGGAGCCCCTTAATCTGCTAAATGTGTATTAACATGACTGCTATCAATCATAAATCAGCACTGATTAGAACCAGAAAGCCCTAAAACATAATAAATTCACACATTCCATGATTTTGTAATTTCATGCTATCTGTGTACAAATATAATACAAATTCCCACAGCGTATTTCAAAATTCTGTGGGAAGTATGGCATATTTAAAGCATCCCAAGATGTTATGTAAGATCGCCTCAAAGGCACATTAATGATTAGCCAATTACTCCTGGAAGAAGATAATGCACTTTTTCTACTGCAGCTGCTAAAAAACCACTGTCTGTTCTGCATAGTAAAACTGAGAGAGAATTCCTGGGCAGCTGCTCTGCTTCCATGAAAACACTCAGTAGCTTTTTGAAAGAGCTGGAAAAAGATGTAGAAATACAGCTGCACTGAATTCAAGTGAATTCAAGTATGAGATGGCTACAGCACACCACACTTCCTACTATTGCACATTACCATCATATTTCCCACTAACAAATGAAGAAAGTCAATAAAAAAATTCGTTTTGCCCTTTAAGTTTACTGTCTATTTTATTTTAGTATTTTCTCACTTGTCAGTTTTGCATCCCAGCATTTGGACCAGGAATTGTGAAACGCACTATGCATTCTCAGGAACACCAAAACCCCTCATTAGAATTCTGACTCCATAACCCAATCACTCTAATTACCTTTTCAAATACCCGGTTTAACTCTCTTAGCTAGGTAAAATGACAATGGTTTCTATATGTGCCATAGAGGGAATGCTGATTAGAAAAAAGCGCAATTAGAATGTTTACAAGGCGTGATCACAGAGCAGAGCAGTTCTGCATTAAAGCAATCCAATGTGTAGAACTGTACAAAGTTGCAAGTGGGTTATCACAACATTTCTAATTCAAGATGTAACATATGTATGCAACCTAAATGTAAATCTTTAGAACAGACAGAATTTCAGGTTTGCAATTAATAATCTACTTCCACAGAATACCTCTTCTTTACAAAAATATGTTTTGAAACCTTTAAAAATATAGAGCTAATTATGAACTTATCTGTAGTTTTGGGTTTTCAATACTTGGGGTCTGTGGTATTACTGAAATGTATTTCTTCATTAATATCTAGTATACATTTGTATCTGGGTCCCAACCAAATGTCCTGGGCTCCAAAACATACACTAGGCCGTTTGGGTATCCACACAATGTGTGTGTGTTTATTCAGGCAAGAAGAAGTATGTGTGCACATTCAAATGTAAATTTAATTTGCTATACTTACATACCTAGACTACCATGCAATAGAAATGTTGCTATGGGAACAGGTTTTCAAAAAAGTAGGAGAACACACATGACAGGCACCACATTTTTGGATGTTCTTTGTATATATTACGCCAGGGTGGATAGCAAGAATATCAAAGTAAAGGCTAACTTAAAGCCTTATATGCCCTGATCTATAATGAGATTCCATTGATAATCTTGCATTATATTTTTTAAGGATTCTACGAAACACTACTTGTTTACAGGCATGTAAGAACCCTTTCCCCTCATCTTTGTATTTATATTTAATTTGTAATTTCCTATCTTCTTATCAGGTCCTCCCCTTTTATTTTCTTTCTCCCTAAATATACTCGTAATGCTCATTTGCTCATTCGTTCTTTCTGCCCATTATATACCTCTTTCTTTCTTTCTTTTGCTCTTTCTTTCTCTCTCTCTCCATGAATTTTTTTTTCAGGACTTTTCAACCCTTTTTTATGTATTTTGCAATCTACCTTTACTCATAGTGTTAACCCCAGACAAAACACTCAGCATTTGCTCTGACACAAAGCCAACAGACACACAGAGCCACAGTAATAATACTTGGAGTGGTATTTTTTCATTCAACAAAACTGAATGTGTATTTCTTCCACTTTCTCAAAAGATAATATAAGAGGAAGAGTCACTTTTGCTTTTTGTTTTATGCATTAAAAGAACTACAGCAAAATAACATATGCTTTCATTTGTTCTTTCAAAATGTCTCAATAAATCCATTTTGCAGAGTTTATTTCCTACTGTGCATAGTAGCAGGTATGATGTTTTCTGTAAACTGATGATATAACCTTTACATCCTAGTAGAGAGTTTCAAAGGCTCATGTCCCCCATAGCTTTGAAACTGAAAGGCAACACAGCCAGCCAGCAGAAGAACAGCTAAAGACAGTGCAAGTGGAGCAGTATTCAATAAATCTGTTGCATCAATTCCTTCTTTTTAAATGCCCATGAAAATGTTATTTAAGATTTTTGAAGGTCTCAACATAAAAAATGGTATTTCATGTCTTAGTGTGACTTAATATGCACTGAAGAACTCTCTAAACTAATAACTTGCCTGACTAGCATCTTGTCCTAGGGTATAGAAGTCATATTGTGCTTCATTTGACATTTTGAGCTGTTAGTCAGCCATTGGCAGTGTCAAGAAAACGTCATCTGAAGTGGAAGGTAATATATTCAGATCAGTTCTACTTTTCCAGCTTTCTGATTTCTTCCTGTTCCATGATTATTCTTCTGCATCAACATTTGCAGGAATTTGTAATTCAAATATAGAATTTTTAAACCACCAGCAGCCCAAGTTCCATCTGGGATTTGAACAGTCAAGCTGAGCTCCTTCTGCTGCACACAATACTTACACCACCACTGCCAATAAATATTGTGAAATTAGAATTCTGCAGACAGAATTTCTAATGAACAGAATAATTTGCTCTTTCACACTCTTACTATGACTCTAATTATGATTCCCATAAAAACTAATTTTGTGAGGTAACATTTTTAAATTTCAGTGAATCAAAATGTTAGTCAGATAACCCTAAATTCATATACATATTTAATATAAATTTTAAAAAATGTGAGTGTGAGTGGCATGTCTATATGAACATGCACTGAAAGGTGTGTAGCACTGATTTCCTTGAGTGATAATGAATAGTGAATTGTGTGAATTGTATGAATCACTTTTTGGCTTTTTTTTCTTTCTTTTTTTTTTTTTTTTTCTTTTTTTCTTTTTTGGCTTCTTTCTGTGTTACAAAAACACAAAAGACTCAGTGTAAGTTTTTACAAAATTTAACATGCAACAAGAGAACATGCAACAAGAGTAGTGTTATAATTGGTTTATACATATAAACCCGGAAGAGATTTCACACTCTTTACACTTAATGTATTCAATTCATTAAAAAAACCCAAGATTTGCAGTTTTTTCCTGTTTTTCAACTGACATTAATTTTCAAACAAAAGTGTGTTGCATTTCTGTAAGAGGTACCATTTAATCTTTTCCATTTATAGTCTATTACTTCACTGTCTGCTAACTCAGAAATACAGTGATTCTGAAGTTCACCATCATAGTAAAATTACTCCTTATAAAAGCCATTTCCCTTATTCAACTACAATCAAGAGAAAGTTGTATTTTTATGGCAAGTACTTTAAATAGTTCCCATTTCAGATGACATGGCTACCAGACCACAAAACAAGCTGCTTTTACACTGCTTTGCTTGAAAGTGTTAAAAAATGAAGCTAATTTAGAAAACTGACACAACACAGAAAATAAATATCAGAAACACAAAAAGCTTGGATAAAGTGAGTTGCTCCATTTCTCCTTCTTCTTTTGATGAAAAAGAATGACATATCATTATGTGAGTTATTGTGTGAAGTGGGAAAACCCCCCAGGTATTAATAACTTACTAAAAGATCTTGAACACCAAAATAGCTTCTAATTATGTTCCAAATACCAACAGTGGCCTGACATACCTAACTTGCTAAAATTATTTTTTTATCATTGTTCTGAAGATCAGGCCTACTAAGCAATAAGACATTTCTTCTAAAACACCAAAGCTCTGCAGCATTTTCTTAAAGTAAAAATTTTTGAAAACTTTTCAATTTGTGAATTTTAATAGTATTATTTCTGAAGCTCATATGAACTGTTTTCAACCTAAAAGTTCCAGTTTGATACAGAAGCCTTTTTTTTTCTCAGATAAACTAATTTTTAAGCATACATAGCATACATACTGACTGCATGAAATGCCATCTCTGTTCATAGGATAGAAGCAAAGTAAGTCAACATTGACCAATTAAGCTTATTAAAAGAATATACCATTGCATTACAAAACATATTGCATGAGCAATCCTTACAAAATCTCTGTGGCTATTAAAATGTTTCCCTGCCCAATTATATGCATTTAGAAGCCCTCAGAAAATTGTTTCTCTTTGTAATTAAATTCTTTGTAAGTATAACATGAAGTGTGCACTCTCACATAGGATGCTACAGGTATCGACAGTTCCTTAGGCATAAACACCAAAATGCATGGCTGTAGCTGGGAAAAGAGTTTTTTAAATAGACATGTATCCACAGACAATAAGGGTTATTGAACAGAGCACTAAATGGCAAATACTAAATTAAACAGTCAGTAAAAACATTAGTTCTTTAGAGTAAATACATTAGTTCTTTACTGTTTATACTCAGTATATTCCTGAACACCCAGCATTTCAGAAAATCCACTAATTCTCCAAGTGTACTGGTGATGAAGGATTTTGCAGTGTTTTCCTCCTTTTGGGGAATTTGACACTAGATGGCACATCACACCATGAAATGTGTAATGAAGTGTAAGCAAACATTGCATGCACAAGAGCACACTAGACATTTAAAAAACTCCTTAAGTCAATACAGTAGCACTTCCATATCAGACTCAAGGTCTGCTTCTGAAAAAGGTCCTTGAAGAATAAATTTCATACAGTATTCATAGGTAGATGTTTTAATTTACTACTAAATTAATCCTAGCAGGCTTTATTATATATTAAACTTCTATTACATTAGCTGATGCTAAAATATAATTTAATATCCACAGGAGAGTCGTAAGTATTAAGTTATGCTTTTCTTTCCAAACCATTTGCAAAATAATACCACCATGGTTTAGTTTCACTAGTGATGCCTTACTGTCTAAACCATTATTTTAATTCACATAGCATTGTGAGTGTAACTGCCAAATTTGGAACTCAGAATTGATAGCAATTCTCAGAACACAGTGATTTTTTTTTCATCTTAAAAATTATTAAGACTAGAAAGTTGAGCCATAGTCCTCCAGACTTCATTTTTTTCATAAAATAAGGTCATATCGCTATGGATCTTATGGTCAAAGCTGTATTGCTCGAGGTCTGAAGCTTTCCAGGCAACCAGAATATTTTATTCATAAGGCAATTATTAAGTGTATTTTTAGACCTGTAAATAAGTATCTATGATTCACCTAGGTATTATATTTGTGATGCAGGATTGCACGAAAGCCTTTAAATTAGATCTGTATTTCACATGCCTTGTAACAGCTTGGAACATTTAAGTAGGAATCTTGCAAGCAGAGTATTTTTAAGCTATGGTGATGTTTGATGCATGAATCCTGTAAAAATGCAAAATAACTCTGAGTAAAAATTGGCATGCATTTCTTCCAAACTCTACAAATAAAAGAAGAGCTTCTCTTTATAAAATAGGAATAAAGGAAGATCTCATAGGGAAATAATTCAGTCAGTGGCAAACAGTGCTTATATTTGCCTTCATATGAAGGCAAGGAAGTGAGAGTTAGAACATAGAACAAAATGTAATTTTTCCTGGAAAAGAATTTTTAGAACTCACTTTCATGTAAACTGAGACCAAAACCTAAAATGTTTTCAATGACAATGTACCTGCAAGACAAAGAAGTTATATGGTTGCCATGGCCACCTCCAAATGCCTTGATATGCTTTCCTGTCTTTATTTTTCATCCTAACTCTGAACTAACTCAGAATTTATGTCTTTTACTGCCATATCAACCATTTTTCTTCAGAGGTCTATTCCACTGCTGGGTATCTTTAACTGGTAAGGCCAGACAACACTGGGATAATAAATCTCCCAGTCCAACATTTCAATTCAACATTTTACATGTTAAAAACAAGACTGGAAAAGAATACTTCAATATCTAGTTCCTCTGCAAAGCAAAAAATAACTGTGGTTAAACAGTTACAGCCTTTTTTACTTTCTCAGCATGATTTTTCTTCTCTCTGGGTAGATACCCAGCCTAGAATAAGATTCTCTAGCTGCATAACACGATTTGCTCCACTAACAGAGGAAAAAGAGCCCATGGTGCTCTAAGTACAGCTAGGCAACCAGTACACTAACCACAGCTATTTTGGTAGCAACAGCACCTTACAAAGAAGTGGGCTCCACGAAGATAATGTGGTTAAAACTGTATCACCCAAGGAGGTTAAATTGTCAAAAATAGCTTTCCCTCAAATCCAGTAATCAAGCTTGTACTAGTATGTTGAAATTACAGGCAGTTTTGCATTGCAAACAACTTTGTGGCAAACCAAAAATACAGGTTTTTTTTCCCTTCCCAATACCCACATGTTGATTTATGTTGTCCATTAGGTAGAAGAAGTTTTCCCTGTCTTTAAAATAAAACAATTCTTTAATAAAATGAGTTTGGATTTTGAAATGACAAAATAGTAACTGGGGTAATGTAATTTAAGGACAAACTCTCTCCTATCATAATGCTGTGGCTATAACCACCATAATCCCTTGAATTCCATTATTTTTGAAGAAAGATGCTGACTTTTACTACCCATCAATGAGGCTCTGTTTCCAACAGAATTACACTCTAATTCAGACAGAGTGTGCCATGTTCTCCCCTGTAACCTAAGGGGCAGAATGGAACTTGAAAGACTTGTCAGCTTCTTCATGAGCAGCTGATACTAACAAATTATTAATGAAAGTACAATGTTTGCTGTTATGTTGTCAGAGTGTGAGGGTGCTTTTAACATATTTTATATAGAAATCATGCTTTAATTGCAGCATTATGTAACATTCTGTCCTAGGATGGACAAATTAAATACAAATAATAAGCATTAGGGAGATCTATACCTAATCTCAGCCCGACAATGATCAGTGGGTTTTGGAAGACTTAATTTTATTTGTGTTATTTTAGTCAGTGAGAGTGTTAGAATTAGAAGCAGAAAATCCAAGGACGCAAAAAGATCCTGAGATAATAACATAGCCTTGAACTAATGACATACTCCTGTACTATAAGGAGAGCAGTTCAGGCTTCGAGGATAACTACCACTAACTGTCCTAAGGTCACGGTAGGATCATGCAGTATCAGAACCATATGCACAAACTTTAAATAGCAAAGAACAAAGAACATGAAACCAAATAACCAGATTAAAAGGCTACTCTTTCAAAAATCACTGGAACCGCGTGCTTTGTACTTTACCATTTCAAGCCCAGATTTACAGCCTTGTGTTAGCAATCAAAGTCTACAATTAAAGGGAGAGATTCTTTCAAGAAGTCAGCAGTTTCCATTTAGGACAGAAATGGAAGAACTAAGCCTCCTAAACTCCTGATCAACCAGCAAGTTCCAATCTGTTTATGTATTTTTAAAATGTCACTGTTTAATTTTGTGGTCTAAATATGAATTCAGGACTTGTTAAATAGGATCCTTGATGCACTGTAGAGAAGAGGTATTTGAAAAACATTTTCCTTTAAAACACAGTTGTAAAAAACCAGGACCACTCTAAGTAAATTGTCATCCAGTCTCTCACTGCAGCCACAGTGTTGCAATGATTGTACTGCAGTGCTACCTTATTTGCAGCAACAAAAGCCCTATAGATTTGCTAACATAAAAGCAGAGCTTTGTGGCATGCCAGTTGGGTGCGCTCCTTAGCTCTGCATCCTTAATAAATACTAGGTAGCTAAAAATCTGCTAAATTTATCCTGACATTACTGATTTATTTCGTTCTTTGAAAGGATATGTATTTTTTAAACATTCCGAGTCTATACATCAGCAAAAAGCAAAAGCTGGAAAGTTGACTACAGTTCAAAGCTGATTAAGGAGGAAATAAAAGAAGACAATGTATATGCTTGGATCAGGAATCCATTTGCAGTGGTAGATAATTTGTACACATCTCCTCTATCTGAATTTATAGGAAATCAAGCTAAGAGAGAAGACTACTATCACTCAGAAGTGTAGTTCATGAAGCTATGAAATTACTGAGTACTTTTTTTTAGTGTTTCAATTTGACTTTACAAATAGTATTTCCACTTTTTGCACTCTTTGCAAACTACATAATTAAAAGACATCATACTCTGCCACTAAAGAATTCTTTGTTCTCATTCCTCTTCCTAAAATAAATTCAAGTTAAGGTACATTATTATTATGGATGTCTAGGAAAGTAGAACACATCTAAAGCCTTTAAGTGTTCCTTCCCTAATTCAGTTATTCACATTAAGTTAAAAACTTTCACTTAAGAATGTGCGGTTGATATTGCTATGGCAACGTTAGAGGAATGAACCCAATTTTTGGAAAGATTTGCTATCCAGATTCGTTGCAGTATGACAAGCCAGTGGTTCCATTCTGGGACCCAGTGTTTCTTACCACAGTCAAGAACGCGGTATTGAAAGAACTAAGCAGGACCCTCTGCTGGACGCTGCAGATGTTCACACATTTAATACTGGCGTGAGAAAAAACTGGAAATCAAAGGTAAAGACTACAATGAGCAGATTACTGATACCTTATCCAAAAAATGTCAGTAAATTTCCTCAGTACAGGATAGCAAGCAATGACAGGAGAAGAGTAAAGTCTTCCAGTCCTTGAGATGTCACAAATTTATGGCCAACAGAGTAAGTCAGGTTGGACTCCTGTTTATTGCAAATTGAATTTATTACCAGCAGTAGAGATTTGGTATTTTCACTCCGCATAGCAAATTTTTCCAGTAACTCTCTTGAAAGATTTAAATAAACAGGAACAACTTGCTCAAGAAAAATGAGGTCTATGACTGTCATAAATGCCCTGTGTCATCTTATCCACAGCAAAATGCAAAGGAAGAAATTTAAATACCTAATACCAGAAAGAGACTTTGCTTAGACATATGTCAACTATACCAGGCTTAGCTGAATACCATATGCCATGGTATTCAGCATGTATATGCATATGCAAGTAATGTGACATTTTGCTTCTGTATCAAATTAATATTTAAAAGGATATTGAAGAAATGGTGGAACAAGGGTAAAAATCAGATTATATAGTTAGATGAGCCTTTGGCATTCTCATTACTTTACTTTAAAAATACATTCTTCTTCTACTGGGCTGTATCATTCAAGAATAATTCTTTAAAGAATAGAAGCCAGGATACATAGAAAATTTAGAAATATATTCCATTTAATAAAATCTTACCAGATCAAAGCCACCCTAGGATTAGTTTGAAATTCGTGTTTAAAATAACAATGGAAACTTCCAGTTACATTGAAAGCCATGTCCTGCATATAGCCTTTCCCTTTTGGAAACTGGAACCACAGTCTTGCTCTTTATTTACTGAACTTTCTCTGTACTTGTTCATCACTGAAGTCTGTCATTACAGACTCTCTGCATAGTTCCAGGCCAAAAGGCAGAACTATTTATGAACCTTCGTAGCAGCAGAGGTAAAATAGGGATACTAATAGGAATTCAAGGCATGTGTTAACATTCAGGATCTTGAGCAGAATTCTTTAGGCAAACAAAAAGGCAAACAAGAATGAACTGCAAATACTGTGTATATTAGTCCTAGATGAACATACGCAGTAGAATAAAATAAGCTGTCATTCATTCACTTTAATTCTATTTTTTTCATTTTCCCTTCCAAATGGGCACCTAGTTTGAAAAGCATCCTGCTCCCCAATCTCTATGATTTGCCAAAACCAGAAAATTTGCTTGAGGGGTTTTCATGAAGAGAAGTATAGTTTAATTTTTTCACTGGTGTTCAGTTGTGAAGGACCAGTGAGTAAACAATGACACATATTTGCACACCTATCAATGTGGGGAAAAAATCTGAAATATTTCTTGAGGATGTTGTAGCTATGCTGATGTAGGGATTAAGTTAGAATGATTTTATTGTCTGAAAACTGCTTGAACAAACAGAAGCTCAGCAAACAGAAAACTGTCACTAAAATATAAAGTCAATCTGGTACATGCTAACTAAATCAGACATATTTAGCTGTTAATTTTGCCTTATCAAACACAGTGATTATCCTTACCAAAGCTCTTTTTCTGTTTACTGCTTATTACAACACAGTTTGTTAATGTAATATTGACGTTAAAACAGTAATATTTTATTGATGCATGTCTGTGTGTGGAACAGAATCTACTGGTTAATCATCGTTATGATCCTTCAGCTTTTTGTGGCTTAACAAGCAATGTGCACTCATTCACAAGTGTTCACAGCCTAACTATTTAATCTCATTTATTCTTCGAAGGATATTATTATTCGCTGGAGTTTGATTTGTTAATTCTAAATTTAGTTGAAATTCAGAAGATTTATATAGTACTTGCCAGTCAATTGTAACATTAACTCTTCATTCACAAAATTTTCCTTTTGGTGCCGCATGTCTTTTTTTAGGTGGTCACCTCAAGACGTTTAACATAAAAACAATTGGGAAATTCTACATGGTTTGAGTAGGATATACGACCTTTTGTAATTATAAAAGACCCCAAGGAAGTGCAAATGAACAGTTCTACATATTTTACATGAACAATCAACCTAAACAAAGTGAAATAACTGTGTAACTATGAAACCATAATCCTATCACTGGAATTCCAAGAATAGCATATGTAACCTACATTACTTTTTTCTCCATTCCACACAAATTCTCTTGATAATCCTCCTTCCATCTAGAGATGAATTGTCAAAGGAGTAGAGAACATACATACATAAGAATCATCAAAATCAAAATGAAGAATGTACAGTTAGAGTAACCAGATTTCTCTGTCTTTCAGACCACACTTGATCTCACAAATTTAGAAAATGAAGTGTCATTATGTGCCTTAAACACAGGTTTTTATTCCATTCGTGCTCCAGAAGAGGAATTGTGTTAGGTGGATTTGAGTATTGCTCTTTTTACATGAACAAAAGCAGTCTTCTTCATTCTTCCTGTTCTATTTAAGTAGTTTCCTTTCTGGCTCTGATGACAGTCACGTAATCTCCTAATTCACACGTAATATAAAATCTGGCTAGTAAGTGGCAAGATTTATTTTCGTATAACTGACTACATAATTAATGTGCAAATCTAGATGCTAGAAATACTCAGCATCTTAACTCTTACTTAACTTTTCTGATTTGCTCAGTTGAATTCCCTTAGAAACGGAGATAATATTAGTTGAATATTTCAGACCTTGAACAGAATGCTTGTTTATCATCTAAAATGAAATTATTTGCAGTTTTTAAAGAAAAATATCTGCGTTATCACTATAACTGCCAGTGCAGAGAGAAACTGTTTCTAACACTGGGATGCACAAAAAAAAAAATTTTAAAAAAAATTTTAAAAAATATCCACATGCATTAAAAAAATGCAGTTTAAATCAGCAATCTAAGACAGGGCTTAGAAAGGGGCATTAGGATACAATATGCTGTTGTATTTGATGCTCTACTGCAGTGAAATGAAATTTTAAAATGACCTGGAGGTTAAAAACTTCTCTAAAACACATGGCTATAGACACCCCTGGAATTATGACAAAGGTCAATAATTTATCTTAGTTTAAAAAAAAAAATCTTGTAAGTTCAAGGTAACAATTAATTACTGCATCTGAAGAAAGAACACCGAGTGGCTGAACAGGATGTTTTAGTACAGAGCTGCAATTAAGTTCTCCTTTCTTTATCTGATCGTCTCTGTTACATGCAAGGAAATATCACGAAGGTATGGATTAGTGTCACACTCTGATAGGTAACTTGAAAAGATATTCCATAATCCTTTACTCGTAGCAGAGGATCCCAACTCCAGAGGGGCTCATAGAAACACTCCATATATTCAGCACATAATGAGGAGAGAGGTTTTGGGTGAGACAAGTATGTAGGGAGAGGGAAGCTTGTAAATTATTAAATGCTTCAAGAATTATGACTGTTACTAAATGATGGCACAGTTTAACACAATATATCTTTTGTAAAGGGAGGGGATTTTGAAACAAAGCAATATTAAAACAGAATGCTGAAATCGGTTTAAAGAACTCAAGAGCTGTTCTCTCTTGACAGGTTTATACCTAATATTAATAAAGTATTGATAAAGACAGATTCTTCAACACCTAGCCAAACATTTTGCCACAGCATTCTGCTACTAACAAACAAATTAACTAGCTAAATGTTAGCTTGGATAGGCTTAAGAATGCTCCAGTATAATAAACATATCCATGAAGTAATCTCTTACAGAGTGTTGATACTTCAATGTACTTCTGAGGAAGAAAGAGCAGAATATAAAACTGTTTTTCATATGATACTTTATGTTAGACCGGGTGGCAAAACGATTACTAAATTTTTACTTGCTAAAGTCCTCACTTTATTTTCTCTTACTCTTGATGCTTGTAAAACTTCCACTTAAAATTATTTGTAAAAAACAGAATGAGAAGAATCCCCTTCAAGCAGCACTAAATTTGGTATATCTCTACACAACATAATAAAAGTCAAAATTACCATTCCAACTTGAATGTATGTTGTGTATCTCTTTGTTACTGGTAAAGTGCATCTTACCTTTATCTTTGCCAATTATGTGCATCATCTTAAACATTATTTTGTCTGAGAATTGCTGCTCCTTGTAAAACTGAAAAAAATAGAAAAAAGAAATGGTCACAATTCTACTTTCTTAAGGTCATAATATAAATTGTCACTCCTGTTACTATAGAAACAGAGTGGATTTCATCGTTTTAATGCATGCAGTGATAATTGTTCTTCTTTCAGTCTATGGATAGGCAGTTAATGGTGCCAGTTGCTGTTAGCACAGACACAGACTATTGTCATCTAAGCACAAAGCTGCTGTCTCCTGTTCTGTCACTGTGAGCTTTCCTAACCATCAGCAATTCATAAGGGAACATTCAGGCAGAATGAAGAGCTGTTCACAGGCCTCTGTTCTGTGGCTGAAACAGAATTCCCTGCAGGAATTATGTTTTCAAGTGAAAACCAAATAAATATGACACAGCACAGAGTGCTTCCACAGACTGTCCTGTCACATCATTGCAGAAAAACTGTTTTCTGAGTGGTAGCTTATAAAATTTGCATTGTATTGAGAAAAGCTTCAGTTGACATCCTATGTGTAGAGCAAGCTTTCACTGGTACAGCCAGATACCATGAGCTTTCAACACACATCTCTGTGCCACTGCGTATTTTAACCTTGAGATTATAAACAGATCAATGGGTACTAAGTAAATGCAAATACTGCACTTCTGGGAGATCACAGTTATTACAGGGGTGCTCAAATCTAGGCTCACTTAGAATACGCAAGTGGAAAGTAACATAAAGCGAAAGCAATATGGGATAAGACAACCACTGTCTAAACTCCAGCATTATCCAGTCTCAATCCAAAACTTGGTTGCATCAGTTTTAATATGGATGCACTCTAAAACAAGCAGATAATGGTCCCACAGCACATCATGACAGCTAGAAATCACTGGTGGTTTGGGATGCCATCTCTCCTAACGCACAAACACACACAGTGCGAGCACGGAGATACCCCAGTCCCTTACACTGGCCACTCTCCAGTAGCTCCACCTCCCTCTTGCAGCGGCAGCCCAGAACTGGACACAGCACTCCAGGGGTGGCCTCACCAGCGCTGCCCAGAGGGGAAGTGCCAGGGCCCTGGACTTGCCAGCAACACTGATGGAGCCCCTTAGTTAGAATGTGCCCTCTTTGCCACAAGGACACATTCCCAGCTCATTGTCAATTCATTACCACCTTGCCAGCCATCAGTACTCCCTGACCCTTTTCTGTAAATCTGCTTTCCAGCCAGTCAGCTCCCAGCATGGACTGGTGCCTTGGTCCCTGTACAGTTAATGAGGAATAACCATAATCAATGTTAGTAAAACTATTGTTACCACTTTTACTCAAGTTTGGCTTGAAACATGAAATATTTATTCCCAATCAGTTTTTCTCAGTTCATGTTAATTTGGCTATAATTAATGGAAGTTATGGGGAATATTATCTCCTTATAAGAGATGCGGCTAATGTGTAGTTTAAATATTAATAAGCTTATTCTTTATAAGGATAACTGCAATGCTTAATATAGATTAGTTAAGCAGACAAATGCTTTTCTTAAAATTGAGGTGCTTCAAATTAAGAGGGTTACAGGCTAACTATAAAACACTGTTTTCTGTACTTAGCCTTCCTTGCTCAACACCATGAAATACATAAATTGTACACAGGATCGTATTTCCCTCTGACATATGTCTGTGCAATTTGCTTCTGAAAATCTTTCAGAAACCAATACTATATGAAAAGCAATTGGCTTTTCTTGTCAGTTTGCCCAGTATAGAACTGACAAAAATGCTGTAATGAATTAGAGCAGTGCATCATCAAAAATAGACATTTATGCAAAGTACTATGAAAACTGAATTATGACTGGAATTACACTTGGAAAGGTCTGTTTAGAGATCCCATCTGTGAACATAGAAATTATAACAGACAAAATGTTGATGGTGGTATGATTTGTGAATACCAAAAGTGACATTAGGTTTCACTGGACAGATAAAACCACCAAGGCATATTACTGTTGTACAGTTCTTCTATAAATTATTTATCCTCAGATCCTAAGAATTGTAACATACAGATTCTTACTTAAGAGATTTTATGCAGTGTATCCCCACATGTCTCTGACTCCTGAGGTTTTCCCAATTCCCCTGGGAATCATCACTCTGTTATTCATACATATGTACATACATACCCTACTTATTTTGTATTTAGGTCACATCAGCTATGCGCACAGAGCAGCACCAAACAGGTCACCATATGTCCAAAAAATCCACATATATTTGTTATGTATGTACATTCTGATAGGTATTTGCTTTACTACAGTGAGCATATGCATTTGTTTAGAAAAACAGTAACCACAATTGGAATTTTGGAAATATATCAGCTACACAGTAAACACAGTCTTTGGGAGAAACATCAGGGGTACTGCATGAGTGCTCCGTAGTGCACATACACATACAACTTCCTAGCAAATCTCAGGCAAATATGATTGCCCTGTGATTTCTGAAGATTTTTTTTTTTGGCAGACAGCCAGGCTGAAAAGATTCTGCTGGAGCCCTATAAGCCATATTTAGTAATAACTCACTTCATAGCAAGCATATATAAAACTACGTGAGAGGAGAAACAAGGTTCTAATTCTCACCCATTTGACAAGAGCCCGGTGGAAAGAAAACCAGCAGTGTTCTCTGCAAATGTGGCTTGCTGCATAAAGCTGGAAATGGCTGTGACCATGATTCCTGCCCTCCAGGCCCTGGCACATTTGCCCACAGCCTGGCTCATTTGCTCAAGACAGGCACTGAGCTGGGACTTGGAACAGAAACAAAGTATGATCAATGAAGTCTTGTCGACTTTTTTTAAACAAGTGTTTGCTTTTAGCAAGTATAGCTAAAATACATAGACCACAATAGGAAGAGAATAATTTAGGCATATTTCAGTAGCCAACTTGACTCCCATAATACTTTGCAACAGACACTATTAAATACTTCAACTTCATTAACGATACTACAGTGTATCACAATACTCTGTTTTCTAACCTGAACTGAACCAGAATGCACTGTGTGGCAAAAAGACATATGAAGAATAAGTAATAACCACTTACATACAGTGGTATAAAGAACAGCAATACAATTAAAATTTGGAGAGCAATAGTACAGAAAAGTGGCTTTCTTCTCATATTCCAAATATCAGGCAGTGAGATCAGAACCTTGGAAGCAGAACTGAAGCATGTAAAAAACCTGCAATATTTCAAGACAAATCACCTATGTAATTACAGCATTTTTAATGATGAACAATACAATCATACAAAGCTGAATGAACTCAAAGACAAACCAGCTGGAAAAAGTTCACTGCAAAATATGTCTACAGCTCATTTGTGAGCTTAGATGAGATTGCATCTCTTCTTAATTTCAGGGAAAGCAAAGGAGAGAATCTATATCTGTGATCCAGGTACTTTTGAAATCCAGAAAGATTTTGCACATAGAAGAAAGTCAGCTTGCTTTCTTACAGGTGTCTTTTGTATGCAGCTGCTAATTTTCCTGATAGCTTTAGAACTTTCATAGTATTTCCCTATACTTGGCATAGTGGGCAACACCTCAACAAACAGAAGCATCCTCACATGTATCAAAATCATCTCCATCCAGAAAAACTGGTAGCCTTTTATTTAGGATCTGCTGCAATAGTACTGCTTCTGCCCTTATATCTCCAATGCCTTCTTTCCAGTTAATCAAAGTGTTTATTCCTTATTTGAAGTTTGTGTTCTATAGTTTTAGCACATTAACACTTTTAGTGAATTAATATTAGAACTATTGAATGCAGTAAAATATAATAAATTCTACAGACATTCAAGTAGAAAGATAAAAGTGAGTCTTGGGATCTTTTTCTGTAAAGATGGTAAAACCCAATTAAGACAAGGTATACCTGTTTATACAACCTGTCTACACTTCAAAATGGAAGTGGACATTTTTCCACACATAGAAGTAATTGCATCAAAATGATATTTTACATCTGTAAACTCATGCTCACAGCACCAAACATGATTTTCTATTCATTCACAGCTTCCTCACTTAGAGTCAATATTTTCAGAATTTCACTAGCAAATCTTCTAAATGATATGAATGTAGAATTTCAGCCTCAAGTAATTAAAAGTAAATTTTTACAATAAAACTTTTACTGTAAGTATTCACAAAGAACTTAGTCAGGATTACAGCATTCCTGCATCAGGTACTTTTGTACACTTCCTATCCCAGTTTTGGTCCCCTGTGCATCACACAGCTCAGTCAGACAGGTTGTCACTAGTACAGACAACAAGTAGAAGTCTTAGGAGATAAAGGAAGGAGAATGTCTGATGCACTGCAGCTGACCAGCCATCAGCTCACCTGGGCATGCAACACTATTGGCAACAACTCCAATGCAGAGCACAGGGAGAAACCTTATGCTCACAGAACTTAGTGAATGCTTGAGGTTGGAAGGGACTTCAGGAAGTCATCTTGTCCAACCATCCTGTTCAAGCAGGGTCACCTGTAATTGGTTGCCCAGGACTTTTGAGCATTTCCACAGATAGGGACTTCACCTCTCGCCAACTTTTTCCAGTGTTGATTCACCCACACACTAAGGAAGAGAAAAAAGGTTGGGAAAAAAAAGAAGAAAAGAGAAAGAAAAAAAAAAAAAAGTGTTTCCTTATGTTCAATCAGCATCTTCTGTGTTTCAGTTTGCATCCACTGCCTCCTGTCCTGTCACTGGGCACCTTGAAAAGGAGCCTTGTTCCATTTCTTTGCACCTTCCATCCAGAGATTTATGCACATTGATGAGGTGCCTCCTGAGCCTTCTCTCCTCTAGGCTAGCCAGTCCCAGCTCTGCCTTCCCTCACAGCAGAGATGCTCCAGTGCCTTAACTCTCCTCATGGCTGTTAGCTGGACTCTCCCCACTAGCTCAGCCTCTGTCCTGCACTGGGCAGCCCAGAACTGGACCATACACGAGGTGCTGGCTATACACCTGTGCTGACTATAGACACTCAGTAACCATTAATTTCTCAACACACAGTTCAGTGGAAGAAAATTAGACTACACATCCTTCATGCATTTCCATTCTGTAAGTAAATTTCTAGCGCTCACAATACACTTAATAGAACTTTTTAGACACTAATATGGAATCCTTCCAGGCCATGCTGCTTTACAGCTATTAGAGGGGGGATTGAGACAGGAAATTACTTATTAACAACATTTTAATGCAGGCTGCCTTGTTCAGCAAAGCAAATTTGGTCTGGGAAGAAACCTTTCCCCATCAGCTCTTAAAATGAGTCAGGTAATATTTTGCCTGATCAAAAGACTAACCAATTTCCTCCTGACCACATCCTTCTCTGCTCTGACAGTGAATGCAATGAAATAAAAGCCTGCAGGCACATGCTAGAGTAAAAATATTTTTAGATTTTTAATCCCCTGGCTGGATACAGCCATATTAAATATAGATTACTTTTTATGACTAGAGATAAAGCTGAATGAAAATAGGAAAATTGTCACTGAATAAAAAAGAAGTGTGGCAATGAAGGTATATAATGTACTGTAGATAATACAGTATAGAGAAAGCTAATGTATATGTTCATCATATGAAGCAGAACAATGAAGACAATATTTCTGGTGTACATAATTTAATATTAATAATTTTAAAATATATTCTTACTTTAATTCCATGACTGAACCATCCTTGCATTTACAAGGTCTTGTTTTAAAATGTCCTCTATACAAAACAAGATTCAAGCCCTGCAACATCCATTTACATAGTCATGTCTTTGGACACAGAGAAAATATAACAATTTTCTATTAAAAAAAATTTTAAAACTTAGCGATATTTGTACTTAATACGCAAAATTTCAGTTCCTTTGGCTAGCCTTGTAGAACAAAAAAAGTATCATTGTGATGAATGATTCAAAATACAATTTAGTACTATAAATAGTATGACAAGCTGATCTTTCAACTAGATTTTCACTGTACTGCAAGTCAACAAGTTGGAGGTTTCCTGTTATAAATATGTTGGCTTTCCATTGAGGTTTCAGGATATCTTCTTTTGTTATGGACAAAAATTATATTTTCTAGAAATATGTCCGCCTTTAATCCAGGAGTACCAATCAAACACACCAGTCAATGCTCTCTGTGTAGTTGACCACTCAAATGCCAGAAGTTAAGTGCGATGAAAATGTTCAGCTGGGGTGAGCAGTGAAGAAGTGACTGCTGGGAAGGACTGCTGTGAAAATTGTTTGACTACACACTGAACAGTTTAGCAGTAGACAGAGAGAAAAAACTTTAAATATTATGTTTTAAAATATTACCCCCAACGTATCTAATTTATTGCAAGATTCATATAGCCAGTCTTTTCTCTCTGGAGCAGGGTGCATATAGGATGGATTGGGGGAAATGTAGGTTTTCCAAAGAATGGCTCATAATGTTCATTGTACCTTCAATGGTAGTAGCAAGCCTTTCCTGTAAAAATTCTTCTTTGAGTAGTCCACATTCCAAACTTACTGAGTTAATCTGGAAGCTTCCTTTCATTTATAAATTTAAATCCTTTCTTTGATACATCTTAATGACATATATTAAAACCCAAGGGCAGAGAAAAAGGAAAAAAATTAACTCCCTACCCTTTGTGCACATTTTTCTGCTGTGGTTACATAAATCAGTCATTTATAACAGGAAAAAAAGGAACTAAAACCTTCACTTCCAAGACAGGGGAAATAACAAGGTGCCTAACTAGACAGCCAGTGGGGTGGCAAAACGACTGTATTTTCTTTTAAAAAGCATTCTTTGATTTTTTTTTTTTTTTAATAGTATAATTTTGTGGGTCATTTGGTCTGGTTCGGTTTTTTGCTTGGTTTTTTTCCAGAACTAGCTCTTTTCCCAAAATGGCATAGCAGACTTCTGAAACACAGATCAACTGGGAGAATGGAAAAGTTCTTATTGGACACAGCTCTTGCTAGAATTTCCACAGAATAAACACTACAACGTAGCAGTGACTGAATTTAAGGGCGCTGCTCCAAAAATAATGCAGAACTCCAGTTTTGTCTATTGCACAGAAGGAAAAAACATTGGAGTACAACATCTTTCTGCTGATGGAAAAGGGCTGTTTGGGTTCAAACTCCTTATTAAAATGTAATGTTCATTTTTGTAAAGTAAGAATCATTAAATGAGACTGAAGCATTTATTACTGCACAGTGTTTAAAACATTTTGAACTCATAGTTCTATTTCTGGATACTTCTTTGTCCTTGTTTGAAATTTTGAACTTGTTCACAGCTCAAAGAGGAAACTGAAGGCAGCCTTTAAATAATTGTCTATGCAGATGAAAGATAACTAAATTTTGAAGATCTAAGGAGTCAAGAAGAGCACAGTAAGCACACAAAGCCAGTTTGACTACAGAGGGTCAAACTAGCTTATGTTTCATCAAGTGTTATACATTCTATTTTTAAAAACCCTTAAACTTGTGGAAACTTTCAATACGTCAGAGTATGTAGAATTGAGAGCATAATCCTCCACCTCTGATACTGAACTGCCTTTACAGAATTCCTCTCTCAAAATGTCTTCTATTAAGACTTCATATTAGCTAAAGCAGCATGTTCATAGAATTCTCCACTTTTCATCACTCTTCCTAAGAGACAGGTGTCAGCACACTAAAATTACTTCTGTTTCCAATGGTCCCTGCCCAGCTCTGAGCTCATGATTCATTTTCCAACTTCTGTTATTTTATTTCTTCTCCTATTGTAAGATCATCTTCTACCAATGGGTGCCTGAAGGGAGGGTCATTTGGAAACCTCATCAGTTACAAGATGTAATTGTGCTCAGATTGGTCAGTGGTATAAACCAGCAGGAGTCAGTAGACAGGCACTGGCTCATTCCAGAGCTGAATTTGGTACTTTGTGTTTACATTAATTGTTTCACCATTTGAAACAAATGTTTATTTAAAGCTGATTGAGGAAAGAGCTGACACAGTGTGCCATTTATATCATCAGTGCCTTTGCCACTTCATCTCAGCAGGTTTTACTTTGAAGAAGCAAAAATAGCTTCATCAGACACTGAAAGAAAATCTTAACGTTCTGGTTAATCAGCAGCAGTCTGTGAAGAAAACAGCAAAGTAATGAAATCTCCACTTCTGAATAATTGTAGTTGGGAAGCAGTGAGATTCCAGCATAAATTAATTCTGAGCATCCAACTCAGTTTTCAGCTAGAATCAATCAATCAAGTACTGAAACTAAATTCACAGCTCTTCATGGCACAATCTTTAGGGTAGGATGCAGAAAGATTAAAAAATAAAATAAAATTAAGGCACTAAATTATGTTTTTCCTACACAGGAGATCCATTACTTGTACAATAGAAATCAGTTACTGATGTAGGGAATTTTAATAACCTTATGTTCTCAATGTTCCAAATCCAAGTGATGGATACACTGGAAGGCACATTGAGGTTTATGCCTCAGAATTCTAACTAAACATGATTTATGATCAGAGAAATAATAGAAACTCAATCCCAACACCCCACCCCCCAATCTTCTGTTGTTTTATATCACGTGCAATCTTTGCACAAAGTTCATAAAAAGCTCAACTATAAATTTTGAAGAGGAGTCCACATTAACCATGCTTCTCAGACTGAATTTATCACTCCAACAACTTTATAAAAGTATAATGAAAAGAGAGCAGCTAAAGTGCTATTTAAGATATACCATAAAACTTCAGGCCTTCACCACCTTGAGGTGACAGGGAAGGGAAGGAGGAAGGAAAAAGGTTACTCACACTAATATCTTGTACAGTCTCAAACCCAGTCACAGAGAATGAGAATCAGGTAAATAGAATGTCAGAGGAAGATGTAAAAATGACATCCTAGGTTAGAAGTGGGCTGTTATGAGCAAGCCAAATGTAGCTCTAAGATCATTCCACCTTAGCTAATCAGAATTTACAACTTGTTCCAATTTAGGTCTCTGAAGTGCTTGAAAACATCTTTTTGTAATTTTATTCCATCACTGCACACATCTGTCTCAAAGAAAAAGTGTCCTTAAATCCATTCCTTTGGGTACTTGACCAGTCTTCCAGAGCCCAGAGAAATTTAAAAGCCATTAAAAAAACAGCAGAAATTCTAGACCAATTAGAGAGCTGATAAAGGACAAAATTGCGGTGGAAAAATAACCTTCTTGTGACTGGAATTAGCCAGAAAAATCTCCATTATTCTACTGTAATTCAAGTCAAATGCCTCAGCCTTTAACATCCCTCACAAAGTTTTAGCAATTGAACACCTAGAATTCTGAGAAACTTTTCTGAGGAGGAAAAAAAGCAATTCTTTTTTTAGTAAGAAACCCATCACTAATTTAAACTGTAAGTTGTGCAATCCCTAGAATCTGCAGCATTTTTGCGAAGTGGGATTTTCATCTGAAGAGAGACTCACTGTATTTTGTCTTCAGACTACTATTGAATGGTTTCTGCTGACGGCCTCGTGACAGGGGTGTTGATCAGTTTCTGTGGTAAGGAACAGTTCACCCTAGAGGTCAGTAATAATACCAGAATAATTTCAATATATATAACATCAGCCACTAAAAAAGCACCCTGACAAAGGAGCTTAAGCTGTTCTTTGCTCATCTGGACCATGCTTTCAACTTGGTGAGAAAGGAATTGAGAGTAGAAGGGTTTAAATTTTCTAAAAATGTTGTCCTTAAAATTATCAATATTAGAAAACGCAGTTCCTAATACTATATGTCATTTTATATTAGAAAATCATAGGATTTCAAATTCTGATCAATTATGGAACTTCTCACTGAGTAGTAATCTCTGCATCTCAAACAATTCATCTCCTCACCAATTACTGAATTACTGAACTAATCCTCATTTGCTTTACAACCATAAAACAAAGACCTTTGTAAAACTGTGTGTGCAACGCCTGTAGAATTGGCAACCTTTACTCCAGTCCCTTGTGTACTGAGTGAATTTTGTTAACTTGTGCTGCTGGGAAAATTATCTGTATTTCTTCTGTCCTTTACTGTAAGAAGAAAACATGCACAATCTTTTGCTCTCTGATATTTTATTCAGTTAGAGATTGTTTAAATGCTTAAAGATATTTTAGAATCTATCTCAGCAAATTACTGAGCTGATGTTACAAGAATTCCTTCATTTGCTCTTTTTTCTGTACCTGCACCAAGAACATACCCTGCTGATGGCAAAGGTGCGCCACAGAGACAAGAAGAACCATAGGACACAACTTGACTGTGTGTCATCCAGATAGACAAAATGTGCAAATACCCAGTACTAGATGAGATATATCCTTTGCTGTAGGAAAAAGAAACTTCTCGGAGTACTTCCTGAGCTTCCAGTTACTGACACAAACATGGACACTGACCACAGAAAACTAAAGGTGTCCTTCCAGGGAATGTTAGAGTATCACATTCCAGCCAACCTTTCTGTAGCACAGAAGGCAGACATTTTGATGTTATGAAAATATATAAATAAATACTTAAGTAAATAAGGGCATTTGTCCACTTGGTTCTGTAACACCACCTTCATTATCTCCTACTGGTGCAGCAGCCTCAGCAGGGGAAGACTTGAATTTTGATAACAGATCTTCTGGTTATTACAAAGGCAATGCACAGGACCTTAAAAAAAACACAATGGTGTCTTCACATGACTTTATAACACCTTCAACTAAAAAGGAAATAATTAATTAACCTGGGACCAAATCTGAAATTATCACATCAAAGAAACAGACCTGAGAGTTAACAGTACATTAAACAGTTGTGTTTTCTGCAAAGATACCTGTTATGACTATCAATAAATAAGCATCTTCTTGAGATTTCTGAGAAATAAACCAACTGGAAGCTCACCAATAAATGAATACTGCTGGAAAGACAGAACACAGGGCATATAAATCTAAGTATGATGGTTTTGCATTATTGGAACAAGAGCCACATATGTAAGTTTTCCTCTGCTTGTCTCAGTATTGAAAGTCCTGCTGTAACTGTTTCTAAACAACATAAACTTAGAACTTGACCAAGGATCAACCAAGAGTTTAATGTTTTAAAATGGAGTGTAGTTTCCTCATTTTTCATCACTCTCTGAAGGATGATGATTCTTTTTTCCTCTTGCTTCAGAAGCTGAAAGCTCTCTGTTCATTTGTTATGATTTCCCAGATCAAGAGAGACAGAAATTACACTGTCAAGACCACAGCTCTCAGCATTTGCTTCTGACTACAGCATCTCAGATTTCACTTTTGTTTTTAATGCCTGCTGGTGATCCACATCAATGCAATTTGAAGACAACATTAGTATATAAAAGTCACTACAGAGTCGAAATTAAAGATCTCATAATTGATCTCAATGATGGGTTCTCTCTATAGCCAAAGGCTTGAATTGCAAGGCTCGCTTCTCCTTAAACTAATGGTAGACTCCTCTGTGGTCTCAGTTTCACTCTTTACTGCTTAAATTAGAAGACCAAAATACAGTAGTTAGCGAAGATGTTTTGGATCACCTTCATTTCTGAAATTACTCCTGCAACTTGATAAAGTAAGAGTAAGAATTTTTGATTTAAAAAATCACAGTGAAACTAGTGTTTTGCCAAGAGAAATGCTAGTTGTTATTATACAGACAGGCAGTAAATAAAACGTAAGCAACAGCAAGAAATCAAGGATTTAAGACACTGTCTCGATAGCTGCTGGCTGCACAGATACCACAAACCAAAAAACCCAAGTGGCTTAAACTAGTACTTCATGGTCACTAGGCTTTAATTTCCATGGTTTGGGAAAACTTCTAAACTTGTTTCTTTGTGACAAAACTCAGTATAACTGCAAAGATGGTGAAAATTATCATGAGCATGGGAAAAGCAGGGCAGTAAAACTATTTTTGCATACTGCAGTAAGTCTATAAAGTAATGTGGAAATGTCTTCCTCAGCAGTAGTTAACCGCAGGTCAGTTTGTTTCAAGTGAGATTTTGGTGCCTTGGATGCAACTCAGCCACTGCAGTCACTACTCAAACTCTGTCTAACATTATTGTAAAAGTGATTTTACAAGCTGGACTTAATCAATGCCATAACCCAAGCACAACTTTGGCTCTTCTACTTTAATGAATAATGGACCACATATCATGAGAAGAAAGATGTTGGTGTATCACAGTTTCTATGCGAACAGCTAGCAAAATCCTGGGAATGAGCAAGGTTGGCAAACTGTAGCAGCCAGCCCTGCAATGCTGCCACAGCAGACAAGGACATAAACTTCTTGCTGGAAATACTTAGCATGATTAAAAAATATTTTAAAAATCTATTCCACATTAACAGACCAGCTCAGCAAAAAAGTGTCCCCCTACCAAGGTTATCCATGCCATTTGATTGATTTCTGACATCCTCTAGGATTTAAAGAGCATTATATCTACATAAACCAATGCAATATAATCCTAAAACATCTCATCTATCCCAGTTATTTCGAACTAGGGATGTTTTAGGGATTCTGAAGGAGAAGGCCATGGTAATGCAGCTGAACAGCTGTCAGTATCCAGCCAAACAGACCTAGCCCCTGGACTCAAAGAAAGCTGCCTCTCATACTGTGAGCTGAACAAAACACAAATGCATAATCCCTGAACTGACATGGACATGCACCCTCGAAGTGGGTGCCTGCATTCCTGCTCTCTCACTTTTGGAAGGGATATTTATTTCACCCCCCTTCCCTTCCACCAGCACAGACACATATAGTCAACAAATCTGGGAGTGGAAAACTACATCTTCACCAAAGACCTATTTTCTGAAAAGCACAATCACAGCACCACATATGCACCAGTGTCAGACCAGCAGCAGGTTGCAAATTTTTGATCACAGATGGCTGAGCTTGGCTTCAGTCTCCTAGGAACTATAGCCTAAGTTCTTACTGGTTTGTGTATTTTACAGTCCACTTGTACGTCAGTAAAACTAAAACCCATTTCCATGTAATGCTCTCCATGGTTTTAAAATGTATTAGTGAATTCCACAGATTCTCTGGTAGGAGATCAGTGATCCTACCAGAGCGGAAAAAAAAAAAAAAAGAAATCTTTTAAAAGGTCATGTTTACTACATTTGAAAGGACATGCTACTGATTTGCTAAGTGGACAGATTAGGCAAAGTGCTACTATGAAACACAACTGAGCTTTCTTTGGCTACTGAATACTTAGGAATGGTCTACAAAAATCCGTTACCATTAACCTCAAGAAAACTGTTACTGCAGTTCTTTTAATCAGAATTTTTGCTAGTATAGCTGCTTCTCTACACATACTTACAGGCCAAGAAATCACTTACTACTGAGTCATTACAAAACCTCTTCTGGAAATTACTCTCACTGACAGAAACAAACAAAAGCCTAAACCCGACTCTGTACGTAGTATCCCCTAAAAAGGAGCCAGCACATAAAGATTAAAAAGTTTCATGTGAATGATGAAAGTAAGAATTTAACTTACGCCTTATTTTCAGCCTTTTGTTAAACAAAGCTTTATTCTGTTTATCAAGGATGATTTCATCCTTAGGTCTGTTGTTTGCGACTATATTTAATCTTCATGTCAGATACTATATGGAATACACAAGTCTTCCACCTACAAATTAATCAAGCTAAAGAACTGCAACAGTTTTTCATTCTCACATCCATACAGTTGTGAGACCTAGTTGGTAAAACTGAAGAAATTAAAATATTCTCGTTATCTTCTGTGTTTTTTTCTAATTTCCATAATATAATGGCAGAGATCAGAATTAGCCCAAGTGATGTAAAGAAAGTGATTTTAATCTCATCCAAAACCCAGACCAATTATATCTAATACATTTGCTTACAGAGTTCAGAACTGAAAAAAGAAATAGGATGATGCATAGAGACTTTCCACTAGACTTGTTCTCTTTCCTTATGTTATCTTAATCTATTCAGGGTGTCTGATGTTGTAGCAACTTTTATTTTACATTTTTAGTACTTAAATACAATTCAACTGGTATTTTATACACAGAGGATTAAGTTATCCACTCGAGCAAAATTAGTGCTTTCTGATGATATTTTTACTCTACTGAGCAAGAAGCTAGAAAGACAAAAATTTTTATATTAGCTTGATTATGCCTATGATTAACTCAGCCTTGTCTCCAGTGCTGGCCAATATCAGACACTGATTGCAACAGCAGAACAATTTTGAATCTACTTTGTAGGCAAACCAGGGAGTTATTTTGTTACGCTCCAGGCTCTCTGTACAGGTGAAAGTTGTCTAACAATTCTTAAAACCCCACAGCACTATTGTAGTTAATAGCACACTAAACTGCACAAAAAGGCAAAATTTTGTTCTGAGTTTAAAACCAGCAAAAATTTAAAAATGCACTTCCTACATCAGCTTAGAAGTGGCTCTCTTCCAGAGGGCTCTGAAGTCTATTTCTCAACTGTTTAGCAATTCTGCTTCTAGATACACAGAGCAATATTTTACAGCTCAGAAGATGGCCTGGGACCCCACTGAACAGAGGAGGTAAAATGCTCTGCTGTATTTGTGGTAGAAGGCAATTCTATGGCAGATTTAACAGGCTCTCCAGAACCCAGTCTGCCAGCAAGAACAAACACAGAAACGTCACAGCTGAAAAATTACCAAAGAAGGTTTCAGAGAAAACTGCTCATATGAAGTACATGTATTAGAAAAGGCAGTCCTTTCTAAACTGAAAAGTGAGGATGTAAAATAAAGTCTGAGGTTCTGGGCATGATTTTGATCCTCCTTAGGCTATAACTGTGGTGATACAACAGCACCAAGCTCTCAGATCCATTTTAAGTGAAAGATATCTACATTATTGTCTTAGTGAAGTCAACACTGGGAACTTAAAATAATGAACTTTTAAAAAAACTGCTCTAAGTGCTAATTTCTGTGAAGACCTTAGACCTCAGACCTCTTTTTCCATGATGTTTGTAGATTGTTCCCAGTTCCTGCATATGAATCGCCCAAACCTATGACCCCATTTTAAGACACTAGAGAAACTCAATTTATTTCAGTTTTCTACTTTCAGTTGTAGTAAGAGCTAAGCTAGATTTCACATTACATTGTAGAAACTATATTTGGATATATTTACCATGCTCTATAACTCAGTCTTTCAGCTTGATAAAGCAGACAGAAGACCACAGAATTGGAGAAATGCATTAGTTTGCTATACCAAGTGATTCATAGTGCAAATGAGCAAAGCAAGGGTAAAGGAAAACATGTCAAGGTGAACATCTTAATAATTTGTAAAAGTTGCTGGTTCTATGAATAATATAACCACTTACGTATTTGAAATTACGTGTTTCTTGTGAATTCTTGGAGCAGCTGCTAAGATCCCTGCTGCAGGTCATGCATGACAGTACAAGAAGAGTAAACAAAACCAGGCATAGCTTGTCCCAGTGAAAGGATATGGGAACATTTTGCACAGAAATTGCATTTTTATTTGATTAAAACTTCAGCAGTGCTCATGGCATTAAACCATTTAATTAATTTACCGGAAGATTAGTTTCAATGCTATGCCTTTTAATAGAAACTTACCCTGCAAGCCAAAATTTCTGAAGTGAGCAAGACAACTAGCATACTTCAAATACCAAAGTAACTCTTATTTAACAAAGCATGTACATAATTCTAAAACAATCCCATAAAGACCTATTGACAGTAGGAGCACTGTATTGGTCAGTGTAAAAAGAGGAGTTATTTTCAGAAGTGAAGCTGGCAGAGTAATGTTTTTCCTATTTATCTTCTGACATGAAAAACAAATCCATTGCAGATCACAATGAAATCAAGGCTTTACAGGTGTTGATAGAAGAAGGGACTCTTGTCCCAGACAAGGTATTCACTGTCTAATTCAGATCCAAATCCTTGGCTTAGCTAATTCAAACCTAGCTGCTAATATCCAAGCTACTGCCCATCCATCCAGACAGCAGGTTTGCCTCAGTACTTCCTTGTTGATGGGACTTCATACCTGAACACATCAACAAAGAAATACTGAGAGCTACACCCTGAAAGCAAACAATTTAGAGATCAGAGTTCAAATGCAAAGCAAGTTCAGGAAAGAGATTATATTTCTCAACGTTCTGTTGACAATGGCTGTTACTAATTTTTGGCTCACAGGTAGTCATTTTCAAGAAATAATGAGAATTTGTTGTGATCCAGCACAGTTTCTGCATACAGAAGCTATGCAAATATACTGGTGTCAAGTTACACACAGTAAGATGGAAGGAAAAGAAAGATATTTGGCAGAAAGTCTCTCTCACTTGCAGGATAAGCTATGTGTCCCCTTCACATTCTCTTTGTTAATAAACAGAGATAAAAGGACTTGACAATTGTGCAGGGCTCCTTCCCATATGTGGAGAGCATATGAGAACACACATGATTTTTTAATTTCCTGTCTGAAAAAATGTACAGAATATCAAGTATTTGTGCTTGCTAGCTCATTCTTAAATACATTCCATACCTAGTTATTTTAAAATAGAGTGAAAGAAAGGAAACATCACCAAACTTTAATGCTGTTCACTACCTGTGACTAAGAAGGGTTTCCAGAAGACTCCAAGCATATTTCAACACTTTTTATACTAGTCTCTTGACTGAAAATTTAATTTCTCATGGTCCTGTGATATCAGTCTTAGCAGATGATGCCTAATGACAACATACTGGTGTTTTAATAACAACACAAAGAACAGCTATCTTATTTTATGACCTGTGATTGGTTCTGAACCTCTTCTATATTGCAGTTAGATTAAATGGTAAGTAAATGTATTTCTTGGCAAGTTTTCATTTCAAGTGACACTGAATGGTGCATAAATAAATTCAACCAATGTTAACCAACTAAGCAAACAGTATTCCAGTGCCACAGCATACAGCTATTGGTAATGGTGATTATTATCATGAATAGTAAAAAAATAAAATAATCCATTTCACCAGATTCAGAAAATAGAGAAATGGTTAACATGTTATGTTCAGTCTCCCAGCTGATTTACAAGAACCACTCTCTTGTTATTCTCTTGGACGGAAGCTTACCTCCGAAGAGCACAGTTCATATCAAAAGGAAGGGAGAATCAGGTACAAAGAAAATATTTTTTTTTCAGTTGAGGAAATAAATATAGAAATGAGAATTGATATTGTGCTAAGCCAGTTTAGGTTTGAAATGAAAGTCAGATAATTCAAAGTTATGATTCCCATAATTAGAAATTGCATTTCCCTGTCTCTGCCATGAGACTGCAAAGTAGCTGCTTGCAGGAGCTTCACAGATAACAAATGAGAATCTTTTGCTCCAAAAACCACCTGTGAACTCCAAAACCACAAGATAATATTCTGACTTTTATTTGCTGAACTTTGCTGGGATGCAGAAGAGACTGAAATGTTCTGTTTCAGTAAGAGCTGATAGGACCTAATCCAGTTTGAGTATTTACCCCCCTGTAACCTTTTGTTTAGATGAGCTCCTGAGGGCCCAGACTTCTCTTCCTGGGTAAGTGACTACTGAGCACAAATGTGAAGTGATGGTCTAGAGCAAAGGCTGTGCGTGTGTCTGGGGTTTGTACAAAGGTCTGCTTGTAGAATAGAAAGGTTTCATGCTGCCTTTCTTTGCTCTGAGCCTATGCTTTGTTCAGCCCCAAGGAAGTGACCTGGGAAAAATGAACTTGCAAGATGTGGGAAATAAAGTTTTAAAAATGCAAAGCACATAGTATTAACAAAAGCAGAACTGCCAGGTGGTAAAGAAGCTTAATGAAGAAATCATACATATATTGACAAAAATCTTCTGGACACAATGTACAGGAAAAATACAAACAATTTAAAAAACCAAACAATTAAAATCCCAACAGTCAATCCACCTCTTTTGGCTAATATTGAGCCTGCTCTCATTAAGAACAAACTTTTAAAGTAAAATCTACACTAAAAGTTTTAAAATTCTGTTATATGAGCTAATGCTTTTTTCAGTTCTCATTCCCTATGCTTTAAATAAACCAGGAGAAATTATCTTCATACTGCATTCAACAAATATGCATAAGCATGATCAAAAGAGTACATTTTATTTATTTCTACATAAGTTGCAGAATTCTCTTTCTTGCTTGGGCACTCTAAGCATTTGGAAATGAAAGACATTTCACTTGTCTTCTGAAATAGGTGACAGAACCATTGACACCAACAATCTAGGGGGATGCACAACATAAATTAGGCAGGCCTGTTGCAATAAATTGAGAAATTGCTTTTACAAAACTGCTCAGCCCCAAAGGGTATATAGTAATTAGCATAAGAGGTTCTTAGCACCTCATCAACATAAGGAAATCCAACACTGGATGTCACCGCCCATGGCAGGGGGGTTGGACTAGATGACCTTTAAATGTCCCTTTCAACCTAAACTATTCTATGAGTCTCTAAGTAAACACTTCTAAAATTGCAGTCTTGTATAATAAAAATGTCTACATCTTTAATATACAACTTGACTATTGGAAAGCTTGCTTTTAACAGGAAATATTCTAATGGCAATGGTGATTAAATAGCTTAAAATTTCTGGCACTTCTACCATCATATCCCTTGAACTGCTAACTTGCTACTTTTCCAGAGCATATGTCCTTATGGAAGCCATTAGTTATGGATGGGGCAAAACTTTTCTTGGAGTAAATTATGCCCCACTCCCCCTTCCCCTCACTCCCTCAGCCCCTCAATACAATTCTTGATTCCAACTTCAGTGAAGATGCAATTTTTAAAATGAAAAATTAGTTGACAAGGAGAAATGAAGAAACAGAAATGGCTTTAAACAAAACCACATTTCTGTTCATTCTCAGTTTCACATCTAAATGGCTTGTGGCAAATGCTCAGCATAGATAAAAGTTCATAATCCTTTTAATAACAATTTGCCTGCTGTTCAAATCCATTTTATTTTTTGGTTAAGTGAAGATATTTTGGAAAGTATCATAAAATCATAAGAAACCAATTACATTGTTTTGTTGGCACAATCAATTTTTTATGTCACAGGGCGTGAAACTGCTAAAATGCTAAAACTGGAAGTTCAAGGACAAAGCCATACAGAAAAAGAACTCTGAGAAATAAATTAGGGTGTTTAATGTCATCTTCATATTCTTTCAGTTACCACTGGAGCAAGGAAGTATTTAGCACAGAAATCCAGTCTGAAGCAAGTCTGCAGCCTTCAGTTAGCATCCAACCTGAGCAATGTTCTGAAGCTGAGATGATCCTGCATTATTGTACCGTTCGAGGTAGTTCTGCACCTACTACAGTGAACAGTTTCAAAAAATGCACTCAAGTGCCTGCAGGAGATAAAAGCAAGGAGCTTGGCAGTCTATCACTCGAAAAACAAATCTCTCCAATAGGAGAAACCAAAAGTGTTTCACTGGAGGAGAATACTATGACCTATCAGACGAAATGTTAACCTCTCTCACATTCTGAGTCAGTAAGTCACTGAGATTTCTACCAAATTCATGTGTGCGGGTTCACTCTCCTTCCTGAGTGACTTGTTGAATTCTCCTTAGAAGAATTAAAGATTTAAGCAATCAGTCAGTTTTTAAAACCAACTACCTAGTGGAAATATCTTGAATCAAAAAATCATAGAACATACAGCTTTTAATGCTAAAATCTTTCTTTCAAATCCAGAAAGAATCATACAATAGAGCCAATTAGCAAGATCACCCCAAGCAGCTACAAATCTCTTAAATGCTTGTTTGGGGATTTTTTTTGTTTGGTTTGGTTTTTTGTTTTCTAGATTGTGTCTTCCACTACAAAAAATTAGAAGGAAGTAGAGAAACTGTTCAATTTCTAGACTTTGGTTTGATTTTTTAATTTATTATACAATGTGTTAATTTTGTCTCATCTCTCTAACATTATTGTCTCAGAGGTTTCTGGTTTAGTAGACAATGAAATCTGAATAATAAATCTCGTTAAACTTTTTCCTAGCTTTTCATTACAGTAATTTTTTTACCAAATAGGCAGTATGTACCTACAGTATAGACTAATACTTAATGAATCTTGTTTTAATCAGCTTAATTCTTTCTCTCCTCCCTGTACTTCTTAATGATCTATATTCAGATCAAATTTTCTTGAAATAATCTGTTATTCAATGTTAATCTGAGAATCAAAGTCAATTTTTTTATTAGAACTTCATAAGGCAAACTGTTTATGGCAATTATTCGATATCAAACTAATTTGAATTACAAAGCATTCTGAAATTTCCCAACTTGGATGTCCAAAGGTAGGCAGCTTGATCTATGCTTAGGAATCTAAATTAATGGTTTGGCTTTTCAAATATGCTAAGTATTTTTTTTTCCTAATAAGGCTTAACTAATAAAATATTGCACAAACTTAGTATTTTTCAAGGATTATGAAAGGGGCAAATACTTGGTTTTCATTTCACAAAAAGCTTACAAAAGGAATAATGATATTTTAATGTTTTTATACTAAAAAGTAACATGATAAGTGGCTTTCTACTCCAACATAAATAAAACATCAAACAAAACAGTAAAACCATCCATAACATCAATGGAGTTGTCTTCTAAAAACCAAAACATCCAATTCAAATGAATAATGAAAGACTTCAGCACAGTTTTTACGCTTACAGTATTTACTTATAGATCATCTAATTTCCTCCTAAGGCTAATGTGGAAACTGGAAGCTGCTACCATACACAATCAATAATCCTCTTAGAAGCTTAGTGTGAGATACAGGAGACATTGCCAAAAGTAGTCAGCCAGAAATTAAATTCATTTGAGTTTTGTTGTTGTTGCTGTTGTTTTAAGGAGAAAGCAACTCAAACATTTCCCAGCATCTCTCATTCAGCTTACTGACTTTCCTTGCGAAGGATGATGTACAGATCTTCTAAAGCTTTGTTTCACTGCCTGCACCTTATTAACACAATTTGAACGTGGAGGAAAAGCAACGAAACATTTTGTAGTTCCTGATTTCTGTGAAGTGTTGGACACAACACAGAGGGCAAATTCAGCTTCTCATTCTTTACTGCTGTTAAACATACCTTGGGCTCAGAAGAAGGTCGAGTCACTTTGTGGAGGAAGAAATTATCTGCTTGCATTAGAAAGTGGAATTCCAATAAAAGATCACATCTGATGAAAGATACACACATTCTTCCCAGGAATAGCAAGAAGCATAACCAAGCAGACTCACACATACGAGATGTTGCACATTTAACTAATGCTGCTCTCTGACAACATGAAAAACCCAATGCTGTGTGTGGGTCGGCCTCCTGCACACCGGGTGAAAGAACTCATTTCAGGCCAACAACATGACAAACATCCAACTATGTAAAGCAACTTAACTGAACCTCTGCAATATTAACTATAGAGTCCAGCAATATTTCCCAGTTTGTGTTCTTGAAGTCAGGCCTAGAGAGCTACTCTTCTAGAAGTGATCCAGCCTAATTCATTAAAATGATAACATTTTTAGAGAATGATCAGAATGGTCCAGCATTAGATAGCTGCATTAGGCACTCCCAAGGAATAAAGCATTCAAAAGCATTCGAAAGATTTATCTACTTCCTCTGTAGTCACTTAAATTTCTAAGTTATTAAAATATACATCCCAAGTGTTGAGTGATAGATCTGTAGGCACATTTAAGTTTCCCCACAAATGGGCTATCCAGAAAAAGAAACATTAAGCATGATTCAGAGAGCTTTCAAGTCAAACATAAGAACAAATTCTTAGATTCGTTGACAAATTATTGCTTTAATGTTATTTTTTCAAGCTTTGAACAGAACCTCTGCAAACCCCTTGTCTCCACAAGGGACATTTAGACACTAAAAAGTAAAGGGAAATAATCAATACAATGTGAGCTGTAAGGAGTAGGTACTCTATTATTTTGAAATGTCTACAATCCTCAAAACTTGGCAATACCATGCAATGGGAGAGAACTGCCAAAAATCAAGTTAGGAGATTGCACCTACTACTTGGTATTAACTTCAATTCTGATTAAACTGCAAGCCCAAATATCAAAAAAGGACAAGCATCTAAAAAAAAAAAATCAACATAAACTAGTAATCACTCAAAGTACAAAGGACTAATCAGAAAAATCCTTAAATTTAGTAACTGAGCTGAAAGAGCATTTCGTGCACTGAACATGTGCTAATTCTGGTTTGCTTTTGTTTTTCAAATAAAGGTCCCTCTTTACTGGGGACCTTTATATGTCATATAAATCCAGTAATGAAGGAATCTGCCTGCATTTCCAAGGATGGACAGTGAACAAGAAGGAATACAGATGAGTGTACAGCTCTGAACAGAAAGATCAAAAATTGGAGATATTTTTATTTGCCCAGAGAAATCAGGTTTGTAGTGCCTATTACATGTCATTAAAACCATTCACAGGACAAGAGCTTGAGAAGCCCCGATGTGTCTGGTTATAAGGACAAGACTAAAAGCAATCATCATCTTCCATTGCGCACTTGGAAGCTACAATTATCCCTGGCCAGTAGGACTTGAAAAAGGATACCCCTTCTTCCAGAAATCTGAAGCATAGTCTACTAGTCTGGATAATTACACTGCTTAAATTGCAGATCCAACCATAATTATTCAATTTGCTGAGCAACAAAAAGATCTGAAGCTGGAAATAAACATTTGGCTCCTGCTTTACTGTCTTTTGTACATTCTACCTAGGAACATAATAATGGATTGTGTGCCTTCAACCTAAGCTTATGTGTTTTTCTGAGTGACTGCCTAATTTTAATCCTTCACTTCTACCTTTTTTTCCACTAGGATCTTTCTAGATCTCAAGATATTTGTCATATGGACTTTTAAATGAGATTTCTTAGATTTCTAATGAACAAATAAGAGAAATAAAGGTCAAGAGAGAGAAAAAAAATATTTCAGACTGTTTTCCAATCCTGATGAGGTAAAAACAACCTACCTACAAACTTCAGAACATCTTGTTCCCTAAAGCTATCCAGATACAGGAAAAATCATCCATCCTCATTACCTTATAACAAAACCTCTTATGATTTTGAACTCAATAAATTTTTTTAGCACCAGGTGTCTGATGATAGCTAACCAAGTGTAATACTGTGGTCTTGAATTTAAACGCAAGAGTTGAGAGAAATATTAAGTGAAAAAAATGACAAGAAAGTTGCTTTAATTGTGCTATTTTAAACTCTCAACATTTTTAAAATGAAATCTGCTCTATGCAGTTGATTTGACTACAATTTATATTAATGAAACATTTCAAAAGCACACTGTTTTGCAATAAAAAACCTGTAGTTAAGAGCACAACACTGATTAAAATGAAGGTTTTGGTGGTGGTCCGAAGCAAGCTTTGTTGGATTGCACCCAGTAACAGAGTGGGGTTGCGCTGCTTTTTCTCCCCCCACACGGAAATAGAAATAACCTGTCATGGTCAAAAATGCCCTCAGATTAAAAGCATTGGGATTTTTTTCCCTGTTATAGGAAGATAATTCTCACCCATACCCATAAAAAATTCCATCCATAAGTTATGGGCAGCCTCAAGCTAACTCATGCACCATAAATACCAAACGAGAATACTCACTGTCAGCTACCAGACGTCTTCGTGTCTTAATCTACGGTAACTTGCCTTCTGGTTGTGTGGTCCAACAGGCAATTTAAAATCAATTCTGTAAGCCTGCAATAGTGGTTTTGTACACTACAGGCCTTCAGCTTTTGATGGTAAGCTGAGTTTAGAAGTAATTGCTACTCTCTTGTCAAGCAAATCCAAGCAATTTTGAAAGCCAGGGTTTATGAGCATTATTTTGACTTATTTAGGATGATGAATTAGTTTTATTTTTAAGGATTCAGTGTTTAATGAGTACACACCTTTTACTAAATTCGGTTGTAGAGATATACCATTTTTGCCTGCCTTTTAGAAACTGGGACTTGAAATGCTACTCTGCTAAAGAAGTTAAAGTGCAACAGGAGATTAAGTAAACTTGCTTTGGGGGGACCATGTCAGTAAAATATTTTTTGTTATCAATACAACACTATTAATGGAAAACCACATGATAATGGAAAGCCACAGGATAAAGTTAGACCGGAAAAATTAATTTCCCACTATGAATACTAATAAATGGAAGCATACATTTAAATCATATCACAACTAAAAATATCTCTTCATAGCAGTAACAGAACAAAACTTGCTGGCAACAATTCCAATACCTACCCCATCGCCTTACTGTTCACTATACCTTGCTTTCTCTGCTTTTTTCATTCTCTACTTTTATTTCTTTACCTGACTGGCTTCCCAACAATACAGCCCAATTAGAGGTACTGCACTGTGCTCCATTTAATTTCTGCAAACATGACAACTGTTGTCACCTTCTGTGAAGCCAACTCGATCACCTTCTTTGGATTCTCCAAATCTTAGGGAACCAAGGCAAAAGATTGGACTGTCTAATTAATGTCTTTTAGCATTATTGTCTGACAGTTCCCTGTCATAATTCTGAAGTCTTGCACATTTACAACTATTTCACACTTTTTTCTCCTGGTTTGTTAACTGATGCTCTAAAATCAACTGCTTTCTCAGTTCAGTCTATTCTGTCTGCACATTTGACATCTATGCTTAAGCAGTGATAAACAAACCATTACCACTCCATACTTAGAATACTGTGCCATGGTATTTCTTACTGATAAAACATTGAACCTTCAATGGCAGAATCATAAAAGACTTATGCAAGACATAACAAATCAGTTTGCAGTACTCCATGTGACCTGGAAGGTCTAAAAATAATTTCAAAGCCCTATTTAGACAGTGACTACTTAAGGCCTGATCAAGGCTGTATCTATGAATTTTAAAAAACAGTTGTATTTTTGAACAAATACCTTGAATTTCTTCTTTTATATATCCTTTCAATTCTACGAGACTCTAACTGTATATGGCTGCATCATTTATTTTAGCTATACCATTTGGCACAATCTCAGCTTTTCTATTCTGTTAACAACTTAAGAGAAATTATTCTTACTTTATTCTAATTTGTCAGTTTATTTCGTTGCAAGGCAAACAAAATGTTGACCCTGTATGGTCATAATTTACTGAGGATGAGAAAATGGAGGTAGTGAGGGTGAATCATCACATCTGCTGTTCTTTCATTTAATAAGAACAAACCTTCGAAAGCATAATTGGGCAGTCTTTAGACAGAATGATCAGTGATCCTTCAGTATGTCTAATTAAATGTTTACTAAGCCCATCAATAAGAATTTGGATGTACAAAACCTGAAAAGAAGAAACACATTGTGGTATCTGTTGAAAATAACAGTAATATTTTCTTGCTTTCTTTCATAAGATGACCTACTGAGATAAATGCCGGGATTTCATTGAAATTGGGAAGAAATTTAATCTTCTATCTGGGTTTCCCTGAATCTCTTTTATGTGTGCAGGAAAATGGGAGTCACTGTCTCCAGGGTAAGCAGATTGGTTGCTGCTGACAACAGCACACTACAGCTGCTGTTAGCAGAAACCAGGATCCATGAATCCAGTGATTCAGCTGCACTTGAATGGCTGATGGCTGCTTGTGTAAGATCTCAAAGAACTTTTCATATTTGATTTGATGAAGATATTCCACTTTTACTTCTGTCTGGAATCAAGTGTAACTATAAAACACTTAAGCCAGGCAGGCCTAATTCAAGATTCAAATGTAGTTCTCAGGAATGTCTATGTGAGCTTGGAAGCAAAGCAATGTTTGTTCTTCTACTTTGGTGCCCAGAAAGTTATAGCTCAGAACTGGGGTTATGAAAGAGGAGAGTAGGAATGATGTGAGCTCTGATTAACTTAGTTACCTTGTATTAAAGCAACTTGCTTTAAATTGTTTCAGTCACTAAATTCTTTGATTAAAGATAAATTGAACAGTATTACTGTTGGAATTAATATATTTAGATTATTCACAAGTATTTTAAAAGTATTTTGAATGTGTCTATATTTCTATTTTTCTTCTTTGCAAAGCAGAAAATGGTTAGTGCTTTAGCAGGACCCTCTCAGCTAACAAAAGAACAGACTTGGCTTCATTAAGATTGATGGGATGGGGAAACAAAGAGCAATGAACAGGGAGTACTGGTGGCTGTCCTCCACATTAGCACTAAAAGGTTTGCTTACTTGTGGCATTGTAATTTGGGAGTGCCCTATAGCTGCCTGCACTCCTGAAGGTTTTCCTCAGCTCTCGTGTTTACCTCAGCCAGGCTCTTTCTCAGGGCAGGTTTCCCACTGCATCAGACAGTCTCAGGCAGCCTTCTGGAGAGGGAGACCCCATTGCAAACTGAAGCCCCAGCCTTGAGGAAGTACATTCTATTGTTGCTTGAATGGGAAGGGAATGATAAATAGAAGAAATTGTTTCCCATAATTTGTCCTTTACTATATCAAACCCACATTTTTAATAATCTCAAGAGTCATTATTCAAAGTGAAGCATTTGCCATTATAGTTTCATAAACACTTTCCACATCTACGATGTGTTTCAGTCAAATAAAAATAATAAGGTAAACGCTGTTTTAAACTTGTCTACCATACTTTGCTACAACTTTTTAATGCTGGAAAGTTCAGCAAGGTAGGGAACTGAGAATACATAATTCTGATCTGAGTGAGTCTTGTGAAAACACTGGGGAAGGTACTTCAGGAAGCAATTTAGCAGTCAGCATGTAGCAAAGATGAGAATAATTATCAAACAGCTGTACATATTCCAAAGACTTATGCTGTGATCAGTTAGCATGCTGGTGGCATAGAATGTCATATCATATCAGGCACCCATTACAACACAAATCTGAGAGCACTTTAAATCCATGAACCACTATGCAAAATGTAACATCAGTGTCAACTTCATACCTTTTTAGGACGGCTGCAGAAGTGATCTTGCTCAGTAGGGTGTTACTGTGGGATCCAGTTGCTGTCTGGGAGACCTATTACATTTAAGAAGTATCCAAGAAAGCATCCAAAAAGTGGGCAAAAAATCATTATAGTATCTACCCATGGAATAAAAAGAAGCAGTAAACTAAACTTCTGCATCACTAGTTTAGCATAAATCACAAAGGGATGAAGACAACCCAAAGGGAGGTTATGCTTACATAGTATAAATAAAACATACTGCTCAGTTTAATTGGCTGCCCCAGATTTCTGCCATATTGCTTGAAAGCTGGCAGTACAGTTGCTAAAAACCCTCCAGATGAGGGCAATGCTTGGATAACAGGTTTTCAAAGCATCAAAACCAGGAACCTTCATGCAGCTCGAACATAGTGGATCCCCCACACAAGCCTTCAGCATCTTTCAACACGACAGAATTCAGGGTGAGATGGGATAGTGTCCAAACTTCTGAATTTACTTGATAACTATTTATTTTAAAAGCACTTGAAAGATTCTTCTATTGTAGTCATTAGCAGAAGAGTAAATGAACTTCTAATTTAAAACTACACTAAATAATGACTTTTTATTTTGATGAGCAAGTAAATAGAAAATGCTTGGAAATACTGTACCAGTTAATTTGTCAGTCAACTAGTAACACATCCTGCTTGACAAAATGCTTCATAACTGTGTGAAAAGCCCTGTATCAACATAGGTATCAGAGATGCCTTTCTAAAAGCCAGCTGCAATTGGATTATAGGTTTTTTGACACATTTTCCGCAGAGTTTTCTTTTCATGAGGCAGAGTCCTGACTGTATTTAGCTGCTCACATGTATCTTCTATCTTCTGAATCTTGGTGGAAGGGAGACAGCACAGCTTTCAGGACTCTCTCAAAGACCATAAGAATTATACTATCACTTTCTTTTCCTCCCCCCAAAAAACTAACAAAAAAGGATAGTCAGAGGCAAACATTTTGAGAATGCTCCCCATATTAAACCAGAAAAAGAGCCAGAAAGACAATTGCTGGGAGTAGTAAGGCAGGTGTTCAAGTTGATGTGACTTGCCTCAGTTTCCATGTTATTAGAGGTTCTCCAGTTTGAATATGGTACTTATCTCGGCGGTTTTTTTGGTTTACTAATGCTTATGGTTCAGGCATGTAATTCATTTGCAAGATAGCATGCATTCAATTTGTCTTATATAGGCTGCAGATTAACAGATTTTGTGCTTTACTGTAATAAAATAAGTTTTTTCTCCCCCCTCAAAAAACCCCAAATAACAAACATTTGAGAAAGTCTGCACACGAAGCGCAGCCGCCACAGTGCCAACACCCCGGTGCGAGGCAGCCGAGGCCCCGCGGGGCTCCGGGCGGGCGGAGCTCCCCGCTCGGGGGCAGCCCCAGTCCCTACCCCGGCGGGCTCCCGCCCGGGCAGCAGCGCCGCGGCGGTCGGGATGGGGAATCAGCCCTCGCTCGGCGCCCGGCACCGCCCAACCGAGCCGGCACTCTCCGCAAGCGCCAGGACTACACCTCCCGGCTGTCCCCGGAGCCAAGCCACCTCCTCTCCGCGGGGCGGCTGGGAAGTGTGGTCACCGCCGCCCGTTCCGCTCGGGCGCCGCCCGGGCCGGGTCCCCGCGGAGCGGAGCGGAGCGGGGCGGGGCGGGGCGGC
>VZRL01000950.1:5104216-5233436 GCA_013397895.1 Origma solitaria
GCCCAGGGGGCGGGAGCGCGGCGCCGGCCCCGCCCGTGGCGCTCCGTGGAGCTGTTCAGCGCCCAGGTGCTGAGTCTCCCCGCGGCTTACGGAGGCTCCGGCGGCGTTCCCACCGCTCCCCGGCGCGGCCATGGCCCCGGCGCTCAGCCGCCTGCGCCAGGCGTTCTGAGCGCCCGCCCGCCCGCCGCACCCCGGCGTGGATGCAGCAGCTCCAGGCACCCCTGGCTCCGCGGGTGAAGGCGGCAGGTAAAGCCTTTCCCTCTCCGCCCATCCGCATTGCATCCGCGCCCGCCCTCTGCTCGGAGCTGCCGGCTCGAGGGGCTTTTGCCGAGCCGAGAGCCGGAGGCTGCCGGAGGCGCGAGTTGTGTGCAAGGAGCGAGCTCCGCGAGGCGGACCACGGGGAACAAAGCGGTGCGGTCCAGATGCTTTTTGAGTAGTTTCGTTATTTTAATTTCCGGGCAGTGGGGAAGGGAAGAGCGGGATGGCTGGTTAACTGCAAATATCTGTGCTTAGTTAGATGTAGGGGAAAAAGAACCCCTAAGTGCATTAATTTGCCCATGGAATTACATTCCTGTTCTCATGGTTCAGCAGGGGAAAAGATGTGTTTGTCATACAGGTAAGGCAATGCTATAGTCAAGACTGCAAAATGGTTTCCTTGAGTACCCTCCTTAACTGTAATGCTTATATAGATTTTGCACTGCAATAATTTCTTCTTTCTATGTGGATTACCAGCCCCACTGAAGAGCTAGGACAAGCAGCAGAAGGTCAGAGACAGACTAGCATCAACAGTGTTTCTGTGACAAGGTGTCAGAAAAAGAGAGGAAAAAATTTCACTGTATTTAAGGCCAAATGACAAGTTGCATCCTACATGAAGTAATTTACAGCCAAGCATTGTGCTGTTATGCTTGATGCTTCAGGCTTCCTCTTAGTGCTGGGTGATGAATAGGGAATTGAGCAAGCATATTAACCATGCATAATCAAGCAGCAAGTGTTCTTCACTGCCTGTATGTGTAGTACCTTCTGTGTCACAGGATCAGTGAGTATTCTTTAGCTATCAAAAGACTGTTTCACCCTAAATTGAGTAGGATGCAGCTGTACCCTTTTTGTGTTGTTGGTAATACAGGTTACCTTACAATTTCTCAGAGTGGCTGGGAAGGGGGAACCTGGCAAAACAGAAACTCAGCACTTTTCTCGGGTGTAGATGGTGAGAAAAGTTTAACCCAAGAGACTGCATGCAGCCAGACCAGGAACTTTTACAGTTTCTGTTCTGATTTTCAAAAGAAACTGAAGAACCAAACTAAGACTAAAAAATTGCTTCATTTAGAAAATAAAATGCAGTCTAATTAGCATACTCTTAGCACTTTGCCTTAACTTACTTCTGTATTGTTTCTAGAATTTCTTTGTGTATTAAGCATCTCCTGCTCCCCATGTTACTATGTCATTAAGCCAGAAAAAAACAGCCAGAAAAACAATTGCAGGGAGCAGTAAGGCAAGTGTTTAAAAGCAAAATTATGGGACTCACATAAATTCCCAGAATATTAAAGACTCTCCAGTCTGGATAGAAACATAGTACTTCTTATTTTCATTGACTTGGCTTTCTTTTTTTTTTTTGTACTAATGATTAAGGTTCGGGTATGCAATTCATTTCCAAGATAGCATGTATTCAATTTGTCTTATATAGGCTGCAGATTAACAGATTTTGTGCTTTACTGTAATAAAAACAAGTTGAATAGATTGAGTACTATCTGACAGTCATCTCATATTCAAAAGCTCTCCTTCCAATAGGTACCTTGGACATGCAGGGGCATAACATCTGGCTCTTAACAGTAGCATTTTAGGGATCGATTGAGTTAATAATTACAATAGTGCTTTACTGTAAAATTAAAAATCAATTTGTGCACATGACTGTGTACAAGGCAGGCTTCCCCTCACACCAGCAGAATTAAATTTCCTGACACAGCTCCTCCCTACCTCTGCCTTTTAGTCTGAGCACCATCGAAGCCTCAGAGCACGTGATCAGCTATGTGTGATTTAAGCGATGCTATTGAATTTTTTCCACAGGGAACAATTACTATAGAGTGACAAGTCAACCATTTTGATCTTAACAGATCCAGCTCTGTTTAGTGATGGTAACCATAATATACCCTGCCTAGCCCAGTCTGAATATCTCACTGTAGCAGTTTGCTTCTAATTTAAAAGGACACTGTTAAACCTCAAAATAGGTTCTCAATTTTGGATAGGAATAAGAGGCTTACTAGCAGAAGGACATTGTAGACATTTCAGTTGTATATTTTCAGTTGCTGCTGCCTGCACCAGCCCTCAAGAAGCCAGTAAGATATGAGAAAAGCTAAGCAGCATGCTCTGACCACACCCCTACATTGCCATAATTTATAAAGCAAGACTCTGTGCTTGCTGCCACATTCATATTTCTACCTGGTCAGTTAGGACAAAGACAAAGCTGCTTTGTTGTAATGAAGCCAGTGCAGCATGCTTTCAATAGAACCAATGATCTGGGCTTCCCAAAATATATTAAAAAGGACACTTGTGTTCCCCAACATTGTTTATGCTAAAGGCTATTGCAAATAGAATATTTATGCTAATTACTTGTATGCCAGCTTGGGCAATAAACAATCAATATTTTTCTGATTCAGATCCACTGCAACTTTCCATGTCCAGTTATCATGCATTCAGCACAGTAAATTAAATCTCAAGTTGCAATTTCTTTGTGGAAATGTTTATTTTAACTTCTACAGTAGACTGCTGAAGTCATGGAAATGTTTCCATTACACTTAAGTAAAAGTCTGTTTTTCAGAAAGGCTTGCACAAAAACCTGACCTGGATATATTTTTAATGTTAGAGCCACTGTTGTGATCACAGTATAAAGCAACACAGTAAGGGTAGGGTTTTTTTAAGTATTAAAAAAATCCTTATAAGCACAATCTGTACAAAAATGCTATAGTTAATCAACATGCGCTGTTGAAAAGCAGAGACTTTTTTACTGGTCTCTGTATGAGGGAGAATGACAGAACACATACCTTTATTGAGGAGAATCGAAGTACTCTGTATAACCAAAACATCTTTTTAATATTGCTCCCTGGATTTTGGCTGAGATGGCCTATGTATTTTCTACAATTCTAAAAAGAGAGAAAATAATTTTATGTATGGTATAGTGCCAATATTCTGCTTGAATTCTAGCAATGCTTGGCATTAAACATAACTAGATTTTACTTATCCCCTTAAATGCCTGTAAATTGTTGCATGGTACTCCCAACTCTACTCTTCAAAAAAGTTATTTAAATGCACACTGCAATAAGCAATTACTGAACTCCTTCATTTTACAAGAAAGGGCCTGCTAACCCAAAAGGAGCAATGCCAGTGGCTTGCTTCAAGTAGCAGGTAATATTTTCAGTAATTTTTGAAGGTATAGCTTCTAACTTGTGAATATTTGACTAGTGTTTAAGCATTTGTTTTAAGTGATCTACAACACTCAGGACTAAACAGAAAAAATAGTAGCTGCACTCCAGGCATTATTGCTATAATCATGTACTTTTATGTCTCATAGGTCAAAGTCACTCTAAAATCTGGGAAAATGTTAGGCTGTGGTTGAATTGTGACATTGTTGTAAAAAGGGACAATCCATAACTTGAGCTGACAACATAATGCTAACAAAACTTGCAGAAATATTCACTTCTATTTTATTTTGTCTTGAACAAGTAGTTTCTGAGAAATGAGCAGTTTGGAGACTATTTATGCTGAATTACAATGAATACAAGACTTTCCTGCTTGAGTAAGTTCAACAGCTTTGTTCCTATTGCTTGGGATGGGGGCAAGAAGAGGAAAACTATGGGACAGAGTGCAAGCCCTGCACTTACAGTTGTATATATCCATTGGGAAGTCACCAGACTTTGCTGATTCCTGACTTGATCATGTACATACTGCCCTTTGATGGTTCTACTGTCAGAGCCACTCAGCTTTTACTCTAAAAGCAGGCAGAATGCTGTCATACCTTAAAGGAGTGACCAGCAAACATCCTCAAGTCAAAGCAGGAGGAAGCAATTTCATAATTATAGAAAATCTCAGTGAAGGAAAGGGAGACTGAGAAATCCCTGTCCTGAACCTTGTGCTACAAGTTTGAGGTTTAACAAGTATATTTAAAGAACAGAAAGCTCATGCTGTGTGAGCTGACCCCAGTCTCCTCAGTGGGAGTAGGTGCCTGGGCAGCATGCCTGCTCCTCTGTGATCTCTGGTCTACTTCCTTGTAGTTTTCATTCTCCACTCACCTGCTATTTTGCAGAGCAGAGATGATGGACATGGACTAGCACCTGTTTGCAAGAACTGTACAAAACCATTTATTCTGTTATTTTTCAGATTTCTTTTCTTGCTTTTTTTGAGATGTGTCTGAGTCTGCTATCAAAAAATTACACTTGGGTTTTTAAAAAATCTCTTGCTACTTGTCCTCAAAAAATGCAACTTAATGAAATTTGCAACTACAGACATGAAATATGCAGGACCAAATTATTTAAAATTTCTGAAACAAATAGAATTTTCATTGGTTTCCACTGAAGATGGTTACATAGTCTTCTCTAGATTTGGAACCAAAATGTCTCAGAAACTATAAAATGTCATCTGTGCACAACCAATATTCCACTCACAAGTAGTTTATGTTCTGCCTGCCCACTTATCTTTATGCCAACATATAAGGATTATTCTTGCTACATTTGCAGTAGAGAGTTACTCTGGTGACATGGTTTGCTTTCTTTGCTTTGGAAGTGCATTATAACTTCAGCATCAAATACAAAGCAGAAAAACATTAAATGGCATTGTGAAAGCATGGGAAATGATTCTTAAAGGTGCTGTTTGTTAACATTCACACAGCAGCTGTTGAAACTTGCACTTTGGAAGTGTGTGACCTATGGCACAGCTCAACTACAGAATAAGAACAAGATTTAAAAATTTGGTTCAGTTTTGAGACAATTAAAAATGCATATTCTTCAGATAAGAGGATTTTTACTCCAGAAATATATTACGAGAGAACAGGTTACAATTAAACAACGTAAGAATAAGAAATTCTGATTTAAATATGAATTACATCATGTTAGACCTCTATAACTGTCTTATGGGAAAAACCCACAAGATGCACTATGAGTTCAGAACAAACTGCAGAGAGCGTGTTCTGGGCTCTGTTCTGGGTAGCTGATTGCTGTGTCAAGGAATACACTTAAGGGAAAAGTTTAACATGGGTTTACTGTACAATGACACCCTCACCCCCACTCCCTTGTCTTCTAAAAGTCATCAACTTGAAGAGCATTCTATTACTGTTACATAATTTCGAAGTTTAACCACATACAGCTGCTTAAATCTGAAAGCTGAAATAATAAAGGCAAGACAAGTGTTTTCTCTGAGGTACTTAAGACTTCTGTCAACTACTGTTACTCAAGTACAATCTATTTCAGTATTAACAATAGCAAAAATAACCTCTAAATTGACAAGCCATATCTGCCACTCGAAAGCACACAAGCTTTAATATATTTTAAAACTGACTCAAGTAAAAGAGAGATAATAACTGGATTCCATCTGTCCCTCTTGACTATTTCCAAATGAGTTAATGTTGATTAACAGTTTTGCTTCAACACGTTTTGGTGATTTTTTAGCTCTTTCCCACCTATTCTGTGCTTCAAGTACAGTAGAACCTTTTCGCTTTTTAGCTGGATGTCTTGCTTTAATCTCTTCTCTGCCAAAAGAAGAGTTAAGCAGTCACTTTATTCCCTTTACTTACTGAAAACATTGGTACAGCCATGTTGGAAAAAGGGGTAAAAATCCATAGATTCCTTTATGGTAACTGTAAAGAGGCTAGTAGAAAAATTCGTGGTCAGGAAGCTGTGCAACTTGGTTTTTTTTTACTATGCAATTGCTGGATGGAGAAAAAGCAGAGTTTAACCCTTTCTGGGAAGAGATAGCTAAGAAAAGTAAGCAGCTATCTGTTGAGGGGCTGTGGCTTTCTATACAGGCTACTCCACCCTCCCCATATTGCTAAGCAGAACTATCTGTCATTGGTATTGAAAACAATGAGAAATTCTGTCTCAGTGAAAAAATGACAAGTGAAAATACATCAGAATAGCAAGTGTGCCCTGAAACACTTCAAATATCACAAAAAGACTCAGTTCCTGACTCCTTCATCCCAGTTACTTCTGTGAAATCAGTACTGCCATACAGATGAGAGATCAAGGTTTCATAGCTTTCCCTATAGGAGTCCTTCATTGAGCTTGAAGCTGAACCCCATTGATGACCCTACCAGCAGAAGGAAAAGACAGGGAGAGTCTAGAAAACACAGCATAGACAGGAGTCTCTTACCCAAGCTAAGGAACTGGCAGAGAAAAATGAAGATAAGAATCTTGTTAAGTTTATTATTTCTTTGTGAACTGGTATATGTTAGTAGATCTGTTCAGAGAATAGAGAGAATTTGGTGTTCTCTAGTCACCATAAGTGGGAGGAAAGAAGGATAAAATTCCTACTGGAATCCCTTAGTGCCTCTTTGAGAGAGAAAGAGAGGGAGGAAGAGGCCTTGAAAATCAGCACACATAATGAATTCCTGAGCATGTGGATACAGACTTTGCTGGTACAGGCTGGAGATGGGGATCCTTGCTAGTCCCAGAGGATGCACATTCCGCCCCTTTTTCATGACCGAGCTTTAAGCTGCTGTTACTCTGCAAACATGGCAAGACACTGCAAGTAAAAATGACTCTATAGTCTAAAAACAGCTCTTCATTGTTTCTAGTCCTGGGGAAACTTTTCTTACTCCCACAGCAAAAGTGGAAAAATTACTGAAAAAAGCTTGTCCTGATAAGGTGCAATTATGTAAATTACTCTAGTTACTGCCAGGGTATCAGCTATATGATAAACATTCCTTTGAAAGAACAATGGAAATGAAGCACAAGAAGTTGGCTACCACAGCCTGGCAAACCTAATTCCAATGTATATTGCTGTAAACAGATGGGAATGTCTTGGGTATAAAAGGATTTTTATCCACTGAGAGAAGGCCTTAACTTGTCATTTCGCCTTCTTTGTTAAATTATTAACTTTCAAATAACATGAGTGACAGAAGTAGATATTAGCAACTTTTTGAAAACCAGCGTCCTGATAATTTCTCGCAACCTCCAGCTTTAGCCCAATATTCTCCTCTATATGTCTTCCAAAGCAAAACATAATGTATCCAAGGGACATAAGGTGAAAAAGTACAGGCACAGCTAAATCTTTATTGAACATAGACACATTTGGAGAAAGTTTCTCTGATGGATAGCACACAGGCTGCTGCTGCACATATCTAATTGCATTAGTCTGTGTTTTGGTCCTGCAAGAAAAGGCTATGGAACACAGAAGAATCAACGTATAGGTACAGAACACTACCTTACCAGACCACTAGGTCAGCACAAAATAAGTGTCCTTTCTTGTGTTTGCTTTTTGGACTTCCCAAGACAGTCTTTGGAAGTAACTTAGAGCACATATGTAATGTTCATCTCTGCCAGCTGATACGATGCTCGCTTTCATTATTTCACAATGCAAGGTCCTTCAAATCTAGCTTATACATTAACCTTGCAGATTTTGTGCACTAAACTTTACTCAGCTAAGCTGAGTAACTTTACTCCGTCCTAAAAGAAAGAACGAAACAAAAAACCCCGTGTAGATTTCATTCAGGAATCTCATTCTACTCATGTCTTAATGATTTGACTGTTACTTCTCACACTATTTTCTCTTGCACAAACTAGTTTCAAATGTCACACCAAAGAGGAGAAAAAGGTTTTGTAGTTTGGTCAGTTGTTGTGAGTGAATACATCCATTATGCCCATTCTCTCCTTCACCTGGTGATCTGCCAGCAACTACCTACAATTCTTCAAAAGTGTTCCATAACATAGCAACAAAGAAAGTTTTCCTCTACGCAATCTCAGTTTCAATGAATGTATTTCCTTCCTGTAGAAGCTAGGAAAATCCTGACAGATGGAAGAACCAGTAAACAGCTTCAGTCCTGGAATGGCTGCATATTAACTCTATGTCAAGCAGAGATTACAGCTCTCATTTCATAATCTGCCTCTGAAGAGCTACTTCTGAAAACACTGCAAGGCCCAGCTCCAGATTTCTCCATTCAGAACTTACCTATACACGCTTTTTATATCTGTGCCACAACACAGCCATTTTTACAGAATATGAAAAGTCACTTTATTTAACTTCTTATTGAACACATTATATGTAAATGGAACAGGATCCTTTGTTCTAAAAAGTATGAAAAAGAATAATAAACTCTTCACAGTGATATTCCAATTACTTTAGCATGTTGCAATGGGCATTTCTTGCCAACTAGAAGTGTGACTTGCTCATGTAGTTTTATTAAAATGTAAATCTATTTAATTATAATACAGTGTAAAAACAATGATGAAACGAAAGCTTCTGTATTTTCCATAATGGAAAGATTTTTTTAGACTAATGCAAAAGTTAAGTTTTTATTCACTTCACACTTCCTTAACTATATTGGTTGAAATTCCGATAGGTATGTTAGCAGGAATTCTCTTTGGTAACTGGGATTATTTAAAGCATAAAATCTTGAAATCTTGTGAGGCCTTTTTTTTTTTCCCAGAAGGAATTAATTGAGATTCCTTTTAGTTAATAGCATGCTAAGTAGTATCTAGCTCCTTCTAGCCTAGCATGTAAGTAGATTTTGTCTGCTCTTAAAATACCCTTCCAATCACATTCTGGTGTATAGTTTTATTCTTCTGAAGCAAGTTTACATGTTATTTCAAGCAGAGTAAATTAACACAGGCAGTGTCTTTACCTAACAATGATTATCTTCCTTAATGTTCATGGGATAATGCTTAGTTTGAACCCAGACTACAGAGTATATCCCATAACAAGAAGGGAAGAGAAGTTGTAGCTCACCAATTTTGTCTGCAGCTTTCTTCAATTTGGCTACTTGCTCTTAGCATAACATATCTGTACTTTCACTTAATGAGAGAAAAAGTATCTTAGTTACCAGTTCACTGTTGATGATTTCTGGACATTTTCAAATTTCTTTGTCTCTCCTAGTTATATTTAATCATCAGATTTGTCATGATCACACCTGAGTACCTCACTTAATAGGGTTTTGGAGACAACCTCTGCTGAATGAAAGACTAGCACTATGCCGCCTGCCTACTGGAAGTCACATTCTCGGGTTAGGGAGTTGATTTGCCTGAGACAAAGACAGAAAAGAAACTAATTTACACTCTCTTCCATGCTGCTGTCTTATTTGACTGTTTTAATTTTCTGTGCACAAAAAAAAAAAAAAAGGCCCGAGCAATGCTAGAAAGGTACTGTGTTACTCTTAATAAAACTTTTCTGTACCACTAGAATTATTACGCTGGCATAAATTCTGTTACCAATATAGTAATATAGTTTCAAGTTTCTAGCCCAGAAGGGATAAATGTATTTTGAACACACTTCTATCAGCATAAGACCATCACACTGTGAGAAGACCTGTTTCAGTGGCAATGTTTAGTTTGGAAGCAAACTCTTCTCAGATGGACAGTCCTTCACAAGAGGAATTAAACTACAGGTCTAAATTTATCCTGGAGGTCATAAGTACAGAGGGTAATAAAATCCATCTTACTAATTAGTTACTACAATAAGCATACTCACTTTCCTTTATCATTAAGAAACACTAAGTGTGGAAGAAATCTAGAAGATTATGAACAGTAACATCTAACATGCAAATCAGATGGGAGTTTTAATCTTCTGGGGCCTTGTCCATGAGGACAGCTGCCAGATGCAGATGCTTGGCTGACTAATTGGCACTAGCAATAAACAATATTTGAGTTTGTCCAGGAAAGGAGCAAAGGGTCTGAGAAAGGATTGACAATATACATTAAAAAAAAGCTGGTATGTCTGTATTGAAATTATTATCTGTGCGATTCATTTCTGCAACTGAAAATTGCACTAAACCCAAGTAGTGTTTTATAAAGCTCTCAACACTATCTAACTGAATCTTAGCTATTGGAAGATTATAAAGTAGGTATAGAGTACAAAAATAAACCAAACTGCTGCTATAATAAGGAATACTGTACTCCTGGGGTTTCATAAAGCGATTTTGCATCCAGGCCTGACTGGCTTACAAGCAAATAGAACTTTTCATCAAAAAGATTGCTAGATTGTTTAGCAATATGCCAGCCCCTGAGCGACAAGACAATCTATCCTATCTGTAACACTGATACCACCACAAAGAAGTTATTACCTGACTTATTGACAAAATGTAGCAATTTTACACTTTTCAGGAGCTATTACCTGGTTTGTGTAATGTCTGAAAGTACTTAGATGCTTCTTGCAGTGATTGTAGAGTTACTGTGCCACAACAGACAGAACTTCATTAGGCCTCCCTTGCATTCAGACAGGCAATCCCCAGAGAGAATTCAGGGACAAGCTGTCAAATTGAAGAAAATTACTCTAAAAATTTCAGGAAAAGAAATGAAGTGATGGACAAACAACTTGCAAAGGAACATGGAAAAAGGAGGAAGCAGAAGAAAGCAACCATTAAGAGCCAAGGACAGAATAGAGAGGATTGAAATATAGGATATTTGTGTGCAGCAACAATTGTTTTAAAAGCTTCTGAATAAAAAATTAACAGCTGATGGCATACTCACTAGGACTTACATCTAGTCTGAGAAGGAGAGCTGTTAAGATAGTGAGTGAGCCAGCAAGACAGATGGCTGGTGAAGGAACTGACACTGCAAGAGCTGGAACATTCAGTAGAGAGGAAAAACAACAGCTATACCCATGAAGGAACTGCTGCCAAGCACGTAAGTGAAGTGAGCAGAATCAGACAATTTCAACAGTTTCTGTTAAAATGTGGATGATGTGCTGAACTGCAGGCAAAGTATATGGCCCCAAGCCTGACAGCTCAGCATCAGCACAGAAGCAAATAGACAAAGGAATAATTAAAAGGTCATTACCTGAAAAAACAGCAGCAAATAGCTCAGATATGTGAAATTATACAAGTGAGTAAAAAAGAGATTTTACAAGTGAGAAAAAGCTCAATAGGCTTAAGCACTGAAAAGATAAATCTATCACCTAGAATTCATTTGCAAAAACTAGCTCTTGGTATTCAAGATGAAAAACAGTGTCAGAAGCTAAGAATTGTGACATCACCTCACCCTTCCTCCCCAATTTAAATCTGTCTACTAAGAATAAAATAGTTTCCAAAAAGCTTGCACTTCTCACAGCTTCAGATTTACTATCAGTAAGATTCCAGACATTCATAACAGTCAACTCCAACCACCTGCATCTTGAAACCCATTAAATATTTGCAATCTAGTTTCCACATACTTTCAAATATTTTTAGTACAATCCACTCCTCTTTACATTGACAAAAAAAACCCGGAAAAATCTGGCCATAACATATTGTTGAAAATAGAGTGAATTAAATGCACAGGATTTAGGGGTTGTAGGAACAACAAATCTGAGAACTGAACAGCTTTGCATGCATAAGGAGGTGCCGTGAGGTTTCACGAAAACTGATCTCAAATTTTGGTACCACTGTAAGGAGGATAGTTCTGACAAAAAATGGAAGTGTATCATAATACCCCAAATTAACACCTTATTAAAAAAAATAGTTTCTACAATGAATTTCAGTTAGCCAATTTATTTTTTCCTATTACTTTTCCAGCCTATTACTGTGGCAAATCATTGAGAACTAGAGGAAAATTGCATCCTTCCTTTGAGTTCTGTGATGGTGTTTCTGTATTTAGCATTACCACACATACACTGAACATGTTGTTTTCATTAAATGTGTACTGGATAATAAGTATTTAAGCTGTACAGTTCAAGAAAAACAGCTAATTTCTGAAGACAGATCTCCAGAAATTCTTCAAGCACTGATGAGTCTTTTACCACTACTGCAGTAGAAAAATGGCTATGGCATGGACAAGTAGAATATTAAAAATCATGTCAAATTTCTTACAGAATGCAATTATCTTTCTGGTATTTGGAAAATTAGATTACTTTTCAAGATACAGAAAGATTTTAATAGAGAGGCCAGGCAAACTAATTAAATAAACAGTACGGGATGGCTCCAAAATATTATAGATCACATATTAATGCAAAAAGCCAATATAATTATGAAGAACCCAAGTCAGGCAGTTTGGCATCAATAAAGGTGGCAGGGCTTATTCATCGTAATCAATTAAGGCACCTTTTCCCTGGGTTAAGAACTGTGTTGTTAAAAGTTTGTTGCATAGCATTTGAAACATACAGGTAAGGTGAAGCGAGGCTATTCCTCAAGAGGGCACTGACACTTTATTCTGCGGCCAGCATTAGATACCTCGAACAAATATAACATTGAGGAGAATAACATACATATTATACTTCATCTGGAGGAGCACACCGGCTGACGTTTCACCCTTCACCAGAGCACCTGGCTGCCGGGAGCAGGAGAATCTCTGACCGCCCTCACGCCCTGCCTGGCCCCGCCCTCACACCCTCACGGCGCGGCTCCGCCCCCGCCGCCGACAGCCAATCAGAGTGTGTGCGTCTCCGCCCCCGGTGCCTGACAGCCAATCAGAGTGCACGGCGGGAAAGCGGGACCCGTGCGCGCGGTTAGCGGCTGCCCCGGGGCGGGCGAGGCATCTCAGCACTCGGTCTAGGCCGCCGCGACTCTCCTGCTCTCGAGTTTGGCATGGCAGCCTTGCAGAAGGAGCGAAAAAGAGAGAAAAGCGGTGAGGAAAAATCTGGAGGAGCGCAGGAATAGCAGCACCTGAAAGAGGTCGGTGAGCGGTAGGTGCGGCCACCGTGTTCAGATGTCGTGGGTCGGCTCCTTGGAGCTGGACTATTGCTTTTAAAGCTCTCGGTTTGCTTTCTCTAGTGTTGTCGTTGAGAACAAACCCAGCTAGGCAGCATGGAGCAAAAAGGTGTTTCAATGGCAGTAGATTTATTAAGTAATTAAATGTGTTATTAAATCATGTATTATTAAATAAGCATTGTTTTAATAGATTATTTCGTTTTGTGTTGGTGTGCAGATCCTTTCTCAGCCTGTACCGAGCCGAAATCAAAGCCTAGCTACAGTTTCCGTTGAAGGGACATGCGAGGTGAGGCTCAGGGTAGATGTGCCCATTTTCAGGGCATTTCACGAGGGACCAGCCCAGCGCACAAAATGTGGAGTTAGGCAAAAGCAACAACAAATTACAAGTAAGTCTTGCAGGACAATGTCTCTCCTCTGAAATGATGAGAAATGATGAAAGCACAGGAAGCACATGGATCTGCCATCCTCCCCCTCTTAAGTGAGTGAACCTGTAAGTTGGGTAAGCACTCTTAATCTTTGAGGGTAGCCTGGGGTGGCTTTTCTGTAAGCCTCCATCAGATTTTATTGAGGCTTTAGGATCTTGGGATCAAATTGATTAGCTATTCTGTGTTGTGTTTGCACAAGGGACAGGAAGGAAACATTAAATTACACCCACTTGAGGTTGCTTGCTAATGAATAATGTAATTATATATCAGGGTATTAGAAGGTTTTTACATTAAGTCACTTACGTTTTTGTTTTCTCTTAAGAATCATCTATGTTTAGATAAGCTAGAATTAACATTGCTGGTTTGAAAAGTCTGTATTTGTGACCACAGTAAAAACAGATTTTATTAGGAATATAATATGTTTCAATTACTAGGGCAGGTGGCAGAAGTAAAAAGCCAAGTACTTATTGCATATATTTTAAAGACAATAGTTCCTTAACAGATGCTTGAAGATTTCTCCTTATAGCTCTGATCACAAGAGAAAAGGGATGATTCTTTTTCTATGTGGCAGTTCAGGGACATAATGGAAACTAATTTTTAGTGTAATAACTGTGTGAAATGGCCAAAACTGTAATTTCAGTTTTACATTTGAACATAGATTTGTAAACAGCTATTGTGATGCTAAATGTTATTATCTGCAAAGAAACTCCAGTAACAGAATAACTTTTATTCATATCTTTGGGACAAAGCATTTGCTGACAGCAGAATTTTGGACTTGGTATTTCATATTTTATATTAAAGTTCAAAGCTGTGAAAGCTTCAGAATGTATAATTCAATCTCATTTTGCACAATTCTTTCTTTTAGGAAGTGATTTCTGGGGTGTGTGTTACAGTGAACTGATACCATTCTAGCACACGTAAATAGCAAATGGTTATGTTCTCTTCGACAACTGTATAAATTTACAGTTGGATGAATGTTCTGGTTTTGCCTTTTTTCCAGTGGTGTGTAAACTGGGATAATTTACATACATTGAACCTGATTTGGTTACCAGAAAAGTGTGAGGGATTGCTACATTTTCTTTCAGGACAGTTCATTGTTCTGGCTCTTATCTACTGTCTCTGGCAACACCTCAGGCTGATATCAGTGAGGAATTGGCAAAAGGAAGATGTACTCAGTTCTGGCTCAGAAAGACTAATACACAAATAAAAAAGGGGCTAAACCCAAAACTGGATGGTGCCAGTAAATATGGTAGTAGTAGTAAGCTTTGTCATTTCAAATAGATTTATTCAGTAGATTTACTCCCTCTGTTCTAGGTTGCCTCTTGCCTTGTTCCTCTCCTGGTAGAAAAACAGTGTCAGGAGTCCCTTTAGTGACTGCAATATTGGTTTTGAACATATGAAATGGATTTTTAAGAGCTTGGAGCCAGGTTTTCAAGTACTTGGCATCTATAATTGGGGCAGATTTTCAAAAGAGGTTAGCACTGAGTGTTCTGAGCTCTTGTGAAAATTTGTCCATTTTGATTTTGTGCCTAACTGAACTGATTTGTTGAAAATCTGGTCTCTGCGGCTAAGCATTACATTCTTAGAATGCTGTGAGGGTAGTAATAACACTTCCAAGAATTAAAAAAAAAAGCTGTACAGCATCCCCCACTTAGTTCAGTACCCCAAAACTGCCACCCAGAGCACAGGGTATGAGTAAGGCAGGGTTGTATGTTGGTATGTGCTGGCAAACAGTTTTCTAGAATTTCACAGGGAAAATAAGTATTGTTTTTCTCCTTCTGTTCTGCATGTGTTTATTTAAAGTCAAAGCTGTTGTGAAAGGAAGTTATAAATGCTAGTTATAAGAGTGCAAAAATGTCATACGTGTTTGGGAAGCCACGAGAGGAAAATGCTTTAATTAAAATTTACTGTAGCTCTCTTTAGTAATATTGTGAGTTCTGAGATACCACCACTGCTTCTAGAGTTGTGCTGCCTTCTGACCTAGGGCCTGGGATAAACTTTTTGGTTCTCTATCACTATAATCAATGGTGTAATCAATCCCTACTGAGTTTGATTTAGTAGTGTTGAGTCCTACGTTAAAATAGTAGCAGTACGAACAAAATGAATGTTTTGTGTTGGAAAAAGCTTATTTAAATCAGCCATCCTTTTTACTGGCAGGGCTGTTACAGGCTGTTAATATTGATTTATGTGGTCTTTCTGGCTAGTTATGTCACTTATTGCAGATTACTGCAGAAGATTTTTATTTCTATTTTCGAATAATTCCTTTATTTGAAATTAATTTAGTGTCCATTTGTGCAATGTTTTGGCCTTTTCTTTGGTTTCTTAAAAATCACTATGTCTGAAGAATGAATTATTAATTGTTGCAGCTGAAGAAGCAAACCAATAATTTTCTGTGGACTTTTGGACAAAACAAACCAAAACAGAGCTTTATTTTTGCACACGCTTTTCTTCTTTTGTGCTGTGTTTGCCCAGTTGAAATAAGGACTTTCAATAATCCAGGATAAGCAAACAATAATACTGCAATATTCATGTAGGAAGTATGGGATACCTGTCTACATGCTAGTGTTGCATTTATAGAATATCTGAATGACCCTCTGATAAACAAATGAAAATAATCTGAAAATGGCTACATTTGAGTTGATAACTCTCAGAGCAGTAAGATTCAGAGACATTCACAGAGGAGCGATAAGGGGAAAGAGATGAGTTGTTGTTGAGATAGCTGCTTTACAGATCTTTCGTAAAATTGAACTGGAGATTAAGGCATTGTGCTATTTCTAGCTTTCCAGTATTAGCTGGAGTGAATTCTATGCTTTAAAAAAATTAATAAGTTAGAAAAAGATGGTAATTGTAGAGATCTGAAAAAACTTGCATGAAGAGAACTGCCCATAAACACCGTCACTGCTCTGTGAGCTCCAGGTACAGTCCTGTTTTGTCTGAGTGGTTGAATGGAGGTTGTATTTTACTTGTCACTCAACTCTTATGATGTGACATTAATTCTGCTTTGTTGGTGTCAGTTGCAAGTAAGTTTAATATAAAAGGTTTTGACTAGGCTTTGGGAGGTATTCTTGTGTTCCTTGTTAGCCATGGGCACAAAGTTCTGGAGTTTGTTGTCCTTCTACTGTTGCATATGTGCACTGTAATAAAAACATGCAATGCGTGTTCTGAAGTCGGTGTGACATATAGAGTCTGTACTTATTGATATCAGTTCCATGTAGCAGTTGCTAATGTTTGATCTTGTGGTTTGTTTATTTTTTCAATGTGGAACTTGTACTCTGAAATGGCAGAGCAGAGCCTGTCCATACTCTGTAGTTCCAAAAGCTATTTTCCCAGGCACATGATTGGGTCACTGTGCTTTCTCTCTATCTTTTATGGCATGTACATCAGGATCACAGTGCTAAATACACGGGGCTGGGAAAGGGTATGTTTTAAAAAACTTCCTTTTTTACAAATTTTTTAGTATCTTCAGCCTTTGTGATGAAAGAATCTCAAGGCTAAAGAAGTCTCACAGCAGTCACAAGCCTCATTTTGGACAAAGAATATTTGATGTGCTTATGATAAAACTGAGGATCCTTTGTCACACTTTTGGACTGGGTGAATAACTTAGCTCTGTTTTACATCTGTATCCCTTGAATGTCCTTCTGCAAATGAAAATTTAATTTAGTGAGGTTAATATACTGAATTTGATTCAGCTTGCACCTCATTGACATTGTGAGCCCATTGTGGCATCATTACTCACCAATTACAGGCATGAAGGTGAGAAGTGACCTAGTAATGAAGGGTACACACCCAGAATGGTGTAGCAAGAATTTTACATGAGGCAAAAGGGAAAAAAAAAAATCTGCTACACTGATATCTGCCAAAAGGCAGTTTTTCATAAGTGACTACTTTGAAAGAGTCCCCAAGAAGGGCTTGTGCTGAGCATTGCTGTGCTGTCACTGGGGCTTGTCTTGGGTGCCAATATCTACAATTTCTATGGTTCTATGTCCTGCACCATACTTGTACAGAAACAAGGTCAAACAGTTTGGTATCCTAGTATTTATCTAACTTGTGAGAGTAATGTCTAAGCTACAGTTTAAAACAATCTAATATGTTATGAAATTTTCTGCTTTAGTGCTTAATGTTGTTTCAGTTGAGAAAAACAAAGTTGATGTCAAATGTGCTCTAGAAAACACAGATATTTACTAGCATTGTTATTTAATCAAATCAGTTGTATTCTGTGGTTTAAGGTATTAAAAACTAACTTCGTCTGCCTTTCCAAAATGTCCTTTCTTTTGTGTGAGTAGATTTTTGTGAGAGTGACTGTTGTGAGATCCTACAGGATACATTTTTAGAGAAACTGCACGTGCTGTAGGATCACTTCATGAGACTGTTCTGAATATGCTGCAGTAAACTGAAGGCTTGAGAGGAAGCAGCAGGATAATAACTGTCAATAGGAGGCAGAGTCCATATGAGTTCCATTGTATTGAATAGTTTAATACTACTTCAAATGGATGACTATTTTCATTCTCAGGGAAGAACAAACCCACAGAGGACTGGTGGCCAGAGAAAACGGAATAAACCTGAGCAGCAAGGAAATAAATTCTGGCACAGCAAAAAGTGAAATCTAAGAAAACTGGTAGAAGCAGAGGCTGCACATTCTTTTCAGAAGATGTGTCTGAAAGTTTAAGTCCTGACAGAAGGGATCCAGTGGAATATGAATAGTAAGGCTGTCAAGTGGCAGAGTAGCAAGTAATAGTGAATTTCATTTAGATTCTCTTTTTGTCCTTTTACCAATTTATCTACAAGTAATCACAATAAGATTCCAAAGTAGTCAGCTGCAGTGTGGTGTGCTGTGGTGCTGTGCAGTACTTTGGGGATGCAGACCCATGCTCAGTTTCTAGACTAACAAAATCAGTGCTGCTACACAGTTTTTAGCTGCATCATTTCCTTGGTTTAGTTAACTGTGCAGGGCTGCTTGAGGTGCCAGTGACAAGTGCAAAAGATCCTATGAAAACACACATAGCAGGCAGGAAGAAGTGCAAACCAGTCCTTTCTGGTACAGGTTCACTGTGGCCAAGTCAGAAGATCTGTGAGCACATGAAAAATGGTCTTGCACATAGTTTAGTTACTTCTTGTCATTCAGAATAGTTTATTAAATTATTAAATGTCATCTTGAGTTTAAATTTGTCCAGTTTTCTGTTCTGGTTTGCTTTCTGGAAAAGATCACTGAAGTTTTCTAGGTCCTTTGGAGACAGTGCTAATGTCAGAAATGTTTTCAGTGGGGGCCTGGAAAAGGGAACCAGATGGCTGCAGTGACTGGTGAGCATGGCTGGCTGTTGGTGCAGAGCAGAGCAGTGGAGTGCGGTAGAGAATTGCTGAGCCGGCAGTGGATGTGGCGTGAGTCACTCTTAGCAAGGTGGTGGAGCCTGCGGAGAGGCAGAGGCTGTGAGCTCACCCCTGGTGCTGTGGGAACTTTGTGCCCTGTTGTGTCCCCACCAGCAGAGCCACTTCACATGCCTGCACTGGCTTGAATTCATGCCAGCTCAGGTGTCTCTCATTTGCAGATCTGGGCCAGGTTACACTGCCTCTTCAACTCTGGCTTTTTTGCTGTCCCAGTATATTATGAAGTATCCTGCTACTTACATTGTCTTGACCTTTCTTTTCTAGGTGGCTTCTCAACTCACGGGGCTTTTATAAGACTTGATGACCCAGGGATGAAGAGATAGTAGAGGTTTAGCTTGAAGTACCTCTATTAATGAAATAAATGCTTAGGTTTTTTTGAGTATTGAACTCTTGGATGATGTTAAATGCTGTTGCTTTAAAAACTCATCACATTATCTTGCATTGAACGGGAGCAAAACCAGAAACAGTATCACCAAAAAAACTTTCCGCATTCCAGACTTCTGCAACACTCAGAGAAAAACCTCCTCCTCTGTGAACCCTGAATCCAATTTTGTGCAGTTGAGATCAATGCAGAACTCTGCTGCTAAGGTCATTTGCTTAGCTCTTGAGTTAGCCACTCTGCATGCTTCTCCTGCTTGCCTCTCAAGCACACTAGTGACAGGATCTTGCCAGCTGCTTAGCTGTGGTCTCCTCTGGCTTATCTATTGTGTCACTGGCTTTTAGTTTTTATTCTGAAGTACAAATGAGCAAGGAGTCTTGGTGGTTTATCTGTCGAGCTTTCTGACAAGCCCCTTTTGTTTTACCTTTCCTTGTGCTTAGAAGAAGCCGCCTCTAAATATTTCTTGAGGTCACCTTTCTTCCTTTTACGTTCATCCTTTTGAAACTCTTATTTGCTGTGATATCTGGGAAGACTTTACAGTGATTATACAGTGCTTATCATGATGTTCACTTGTATTTTCCAGTCACTCTGTTCAGTTGTCTAAAAATAAAATGAAATATTCTGTAAGTTCTTCAGAACAGAGACTAGCTTTTTGTACGAGTGTTTAACACAGCAGAAATCCAGGCAAGGACCTATAATACCACCCCAAGAGACAAGAAAAAAAAATGTATCCAGGTATAAATTATTTTTTCATAGCAAGGGAAGTGTGGGGTGCCTTCAGAGATAATTTCTTCGTAATGAAGTGTGCATTAATGCTAAGAATATGCAATGATTTTTAATGACATGTCTACAATGTAAAAGATCGAGATTTTTTTACCAATGGTATTTAGGGCACCAGTAGCATTTATGTGAATTAGAATGGTCTATGTGACAAAATTATTTCTGTGCTGGAAAGCTACAATTATTCTGTAAACTTCAAAATCCAGAATTCAAGATGAGAAGAGGCTGAGAATTTCTGTACTTGATTGGCTCTGGCTGAAAGCTGGAGAAAAAGCAGTTTGCCTTTTATGCATTCTGTCAGCTACAACAATGCTAACCAAAGAAAGTGTCATTTCCCCAGAGTCTCTTTTCAGACAAAAGTGCTATAGGGCAATAATGAATCTTAAAAGAAATTCATGATTGGAAAAAGCAGTGTTTTGCATATAAATGTTTCTAATGGAGCTATGAGCATCAGTCTTGTGCTCTATTACTTTGAAAAATACCATGTGAATCCTTGTAGCTTTTAGCAATTCAAGACTTGAAAGGTAGTTTTTATTTTTATTCGCATTATGTTCCTTATAAAATATTAAATAATCCTTTGGCCAAAAGTACTATTAGCTCTTTGAGACTGTACAGAAATATTATTCATAACTTCAAAAGCTTAAGTTGCTAATGGGTGACTTGGGTAAACTGATCAGCAGAGAGCAATTCCTACTGATGTCCTACAGGTATATAGATTAAACTTTGTAAGAAATATATACTTCTCCAGTATTGTTGACCTGATGAAATTTTAAAGCCCCAAATAAGTGATTTAGGTTTTTAAAATTTTTCTCTTTTTTTTTTTTGTATCTCTCATTTTCTTTAGGGCCTACACAGCACAGATTTCTAGCTCATCTCTTTAGCCATGGCGAATAAAGTCCCTGACTGACTATATTTTATTTTAAGAGAATTAAGATCCCTGTAATTTGCAGGGATGTTAGAAGAAAAAAACTCCTAACTCCAACTATGTTAGGAATTTTTAGTCTAATGTCTATTAGATCAGCATTAAATTAAAAAGAATGTTAGCCTTCTTTTTTTCTGTATTGCATGGGAAATTGATGACTGTTTTAATTGTCCACCTTTATGCCACAGCCATCCCCCAACTCTGCCCACAGAGTGTGTCATCAGGAGAATGAAACTGTGCTGAGATTTCACTGCCACGTGTGACTGAAACAAATTTTGACACTTCTTGGAAATTTCAGAAGCCCATATACAAGCTGAATTTTGTGCGTAGAGTTTTTGGACCAAGAAAATATTTTACTGTTTGTATTAGTTTTTCCAAATTCGGCTGTTGCAAAGTGCTACTCTTAATACTTCTTTTTAGTAGAACAAGAATAAATGGTAACCTGCACATGGGTGTTTTTGTTTGTTGTTTTTTTTCCTCCTTGCAGAGCACATCTCCAGGGAATGACTATTACAGGGTGATGACTTTGGTAGAAGAAGCAATCCAGCCTATTTAGCAAATAGAAACTTTATCCCATTGTCTTGTCATTGTGTTCCATTGCTGTTGCCTGAATCAGTTATGTTAAAATAAAGTGGATTCGGGTCCTAAAAAATGGACAATGTCAATAGGTTGTTTTCTGTGGTTCTGGAAAATATTGACAACAAGTAGTTTCATTTCTTCTTGGTTGTAACTGTGACCTGGTTGTGTTGTGCATAATAGATATTTTCCCCAGTTACAGATTTTCACTGGAAATAAACTTCTAAAATGTAAGTCACTTAGGAGTCCCTGGCACTTCTTGCAACAGGGAGGGGATGCGAAACTCAAATGAAGAGCTGTAATTGATTTCTACATTGTTTTCCTTTGCTATTAGGAAGTATTGTAGTGATGGCTGCATGTTTCTAAGGCTTGTATGCAGTGATTCCTTTTCCTGACATAGTTGGGCTCCAGTGGGAACTGCAAATATTTTTGCCTAAAGACAGATCTGATTGTGATGTGGCTTATTTATGCTGGTCAGTGCTTATTGTGCTAGTGTTTGGCAGCAAACAGTATCTGGTTACTAGCTACAAAAATAGTGTAGTATCCTTTGGGATGATAGTACTGATTTAGAAGGAAGGAGATTCAGAGGTAAACCTCTGATTTCAAGGTTCAATGCAAGTCTGAAACTAGAGGAAGTGCACCTGATGGGTAAGATGAGCAGCTGGTTCTGAGTTACTTAAATGTGCAGCCATTATTTGCTTTGCCATATGCAACTTGTTTACCACAGATCTGGATTCCAAAATAGTTTCTTTTGACTAGGTTTTTCTCTCCTGGACTATTTTGATGATTTTTTAATATGAAATTTTAAATAAAGAAAATAATAAATTAATGTCTGACCTAAATCTGCCTTATGCTTTTGAAATCAAGTAGTCGGCCAATAAAAACCTGCAAATAAGATGATGTTACACTCCAGCTTTCAGAGCCAGAAGAATTTGCAAATGGTTAAAGATTGTAAATACTTGTAAAAGTGTTTGTTGCTGGACTGTATTTGTGGCCTCTTAAGATTAAGGTGTTCTCTGAAAAGTCTGTGGAATTACTCTTTGTATGACAAGTCTTCCATGTTTTTCTCAGAAAGCTTGAGAGAGAATATCAAACGCTCTAGGGAGGGGGAAGAGACTATATGGGAAAATAAGACATGCTCAGTTTGTAGTAGAATTTCTTTTTGTTCCTGAGTATTAGAAATTTACTTATAACTGTATCAAACTTTACCAGTATTTCACATTTGTGAGTTTTTGCCTGTTGATAATCACCACTGTATTCTTCATTCTTTACTGCTGGATACTGAAAAAGAATAGATAACATTACAATGGCCCTTATTGATTAAAATGTCTTCAGTGTATTGTTTTAGAATCAGAAATGTGAGGGTTTTCATGTGTCACATCACCAGAGGAATACTTTTCCTTAAGACTTGTTATACCTTTTCTTGCTTTTATGATGGCATCTCACAGAAGTGGCAGATTTATAGTTACTGTTCAATCTCTACAGAAAAGTAGAATTTACATGAATTTCCTATTTCTAATCCCTATTTGAGATAGTATTTTGTGTAGCATGCTTTCTTTTCCTTGGTAAATCCTATTTGAAAGATTTGGCTGGTTTCAAAAATTAGTTCTGCTCCATTGTTAACTTCACAATTCTTCATTTTCCTTTGCTGTAAATCTGACTTCTGGAAAAATCTGTTGCTCTTCAGACAAAGGCAAAATAATACCTTTTTTCCCCTCTTGTGCATGGAACTTCATTTTTGTTCTTCTTTGTTAAAAATGGTGAAATTTGATTTTAATAAGGTTTTGGGGGAGTGAAATTTACTTAATTTAGACTGCCTTTATGTTAAACTGTGGTTCTTCAAAAATGCTGAAGAAGCTTAATGTACTGATTGTAAGATTTAGGGACTGGGAGATCTGGATTCTTTCCCTGATGTTACTTCATGTTTTCCCTGTGGGACATGTTGAAATCTAGTTTCTTCGTGCTTTTAGAAATGCTTACAAATTATCCAGGGAAAATGTGCTGATTTATAGATGGTAGTGCACATAATGTTTAGTTTTGGGTTTAGGTGTTTGATTTGTGTGAGGCCTTGTGCTGTCCCCCTGTAGGAAAACTGTTGTATTTGAATATTCTTAACTGCCAGTGCTTTCTGAAAATATAAAGACATTCTTTAGATACCCAGGTGTTTTTCTATTCGTGGCTGTGTTTTTCTACAGTTTAATTAGAGTTAAAATTTTAAACTGGTGTGGTTTTATCAGTACAACTGACCTTTTCTGCTGATATCTTCAAGAGAATAAGGACAAAGAAACAGATGTTCTGGCAGAAAGTTCAAAATAGAACAATTTAAAGTAGTTTCAAAGGCCAAGAGAAACATACAGGTTACACTTCTGTGAGGAGTGTTCAGCTTGTGTAGCTTTGTGCAACTACAGCATAAAACTGTTGTGTGCACAGCACCTGAGTTAATCCTCTGCACTTTTTCTTTTTCTATTTTCAGTGGAAAGACATGAGCACTTCTGTGAGAAGTGTATTTCAGCTTTGTAGGTCTGAGTAAAAAGAATTGCTTTACAGAGGTCTGAGCAGTCTGCCCTGCTATGCCCAGAACACTTCTTGGATAGATTTGAAGACAGAGTCTTGTATCACTTCAGATGATGTTTAAACTCCATATGCTTAAACGTAGAACAGTTTTGTTTGGAATAGGTTTTGTTCACACCTATTTGCTGGTAAGAGATGCAGTTGCTGATGTACAGCACAGCTGAATAACTGCCAGCTCCTCACAGGGACTGTGGCACCAGCAAGATGTGCTTAATTTATCATATGCACTTTACCTTATTTTTCATTTGAAAAGTGGAGCAGTTGGCCAGTGACTGTCTATATTTACTCCTTGATGTCAGGTGGATGTCGATGTGTTGTTAACTCCAGTGCTTGTGCTAAAGGCAGCAATTAAATAATCAGAACTGAAAAAAATAGAAACAACATATCTAGGGAAAGGGAGCATTGTAGTGTTACTTAAAAATTAAAGCTGACATCTGATGCAAATAAAAGTTGCAGTTTCCAAAGGTTTACTCCTGCTTTGTTTGCTCAGGTGAACAGTGATAGGAAGTGTAAAATATTATAGAAATGAGTGGTTTTTGAATCCTTAAAGACCATTAGAATTAAGAATGCCAAGATTTTGTGGAATGATGGTAAGAAATAATTAGTTTGCCATTCCCGTGTCCTGATTATATGTCTACAGTAAATGTCTTACGATGTATTTCTTAAGCCTTAATCCAAGAGAAGGTTAAACCAACTTCATATATAACCCAGTTAGGATAAACACGGAAAATGTTACATATTTAGAAATTCCAGCACTTCAAAAAAATTAACTAATGTTAGTGTTGCCCTATAACAGAGGGTAACACTGAAGGGTAAGTGAAACTCAGCATTTCACATTCGATAGGATGAAGGAAAAATATAGCATTAAGGGTATACATGTATAATCTAGTTACATAGACTGGCGAAGTTGCACGATCCCATTGTTACTAGTGTGATGTTGATTTTGACTGTTTTGATGTAAAGTTCGGGATTTCCCATTGTAAGCCTTCCTTTTTATAAGAATCAACAAGTAAGATGGTATGATTTTGCAATTTGTTTTCTCTTTGCAGAGTTGTGGGAGAATTGCACATTCTGTTTTAGTAGTTTGTGTGAGAGACTGATTAACGCATACTTACATGAATTGGGCATATGCAATTCAATACATAACAGATTAAATTTTAGATTTTTTTTTTGGTTATGTTTGTTTGGGTTTTTGTTTTAATTTTTTGTTTTAATCTAAAACCAGTTGTAAGTAGCCATTGTCCATAGGTAAACATATCTTCCAGCTGTATTGGTAGACTGTGGCTATCCTGGGCAACAAAATACCTAAAAAAGAAGAAAAAATCTGCATTAGAAATTTGTATCTTAACATCATCTGGAGATAGGTGCCAATTTTTTTTTATGCAGCCCTGCAGTTGAAATAAACTGCATTGAAAAAATCTTCAGAGAAGTTAAGAAGTGTACTAATTTCTGTAATTACTGTATTACAAAGCAAGTGCTGTCATATCAACTGCAATGAAATAGTATCTCTCCAGTCTCTTTTGTTTAAATCTGCATAGTGTTTATGCCCATGTCATGTACTACTCTTCCTGGGTGTAATGAATTTTGCCTTTAACACTGCAAGGAAGGCACATTTCAGAAGATGGCTACAGTTCTTTGTATATATGCAAAATTATTCAATTAGATATGACTAAGACTAAATAACTTGTCAGGTATTTCTGTATATGTAATGGCTCAGAAGCTACTTTAGTGTAGGTTAAAAACAAACAGAAAGGTGTAGTCTAGCTAAGGCTTTGGACTTGTGCTTTCCTATTCCAAGTGATGACTCAGTGATATTATGGTGTACTGTAGAAATGTGCTCTGACACATGGTCATCCATCACTGTGAGTCTGTGATCCCATAATAAGAAGTACAGAGATTAATGTTTTATTACAGCAGGGTAGCTTTTACAATTACATATGTAATGAGAGAGGGAGCAGGGGGATTGCAAAGTCTCCATCTTTCTAGAATTAATATGGAACTCAAATGACCTAAAAATGAAGAACATTATGATCCTGGAAAAATTAGCTGGCTTAAGTTTCATTCTTCCCCCCATCATGGCTTGTTAATGAGGAAAATCCTTTCCATTGCTATTTTGTACAAAATGATATTCAGCAAGAACAGAGAGTGCTCATATCTCCTAGATGACACTGAACCCTCCCCACAGCCATGCAGAATAATTTTATCTCTGCAATAAAATGTCTAGTTCATGCTATGGTTCTTTCACTATGGTTTGTAGTAGTGAGGTAGCTCCTTTCAATGGTTGGTTGTGTTCTTCACCTTAGAAATTACTTATAAGATAGGAAGAATAGCACTATGTCTACTTGATTCTGCTTTCTCCTTTCCAAAATTTCTGCTCTTGTGCTTTCCAAAATTCACAAGCATGGCCTCGTATAGAAGGTGATGACTCCACAAGTCAATACTGTTTTCCTTAGTAATTTACAGTTATGAATGGTGGGAAAGTTTTTATTGTCATCTGTTCATTCCCTCAAATTGACTAATAACTGACTAGGAAAACCAGATTTGACCTGAATTTTGGGAAGAGTAAGGTAAGAAAATCTACCCATAGTGACTAGACTAATTTTATTTCTTTGTTTGCTTCTAATTCAACACCAGTTCTGGATATGATACACAGAGCCACTGATTTAACTGTGTAGCCTTTAAAATCTGGTAATGGTCACTGAAAGCTACAGGATGGGAATTATATACCTGATTATGCTTGATTTAATCAGTAACAGAATCATCAATTTCTTAAGGTGCAGCAAGACAACTAACAGTCTGCTACACATTCTACACCTGTCTCCTGAAATGTTAAGAGATCAATAGGCCTGTGAGGTCAGGGAGTAGGGCAGTTTAAAAAAACCAAACAAACCTAAGAACAACTTATATCGAAGAGGGGTCATGGGCAGGAGAGAGAAGATGATTATCTACCCAACATCACAGCTTATCAGGGACACAGCACTAATGCAGCTAATCTGTATAAACCTATTATAGATAGCAACTAAAAATGGGGGGAAAGGAAGGCTCCTGAAACCCGGGAGCGAGGAGAAATCCGCCTGGTTGTTGATTTGCTATGGATGGTACTTGCCAATGTGGGCACATCGCAGTCAGTGGGTAACTCAGCAGGTACCTTGCTGATTTGATAGCTGACATTTGGGAGGTGGGCACAGTGGCAGTAATGATCCTCATGTCTGATGTGTGTCATTGTATTGTCACTGTGTGGTGTAATAGGAATGTGATTTAGGGAACAGCCCTAAGCTTATTGAAATTGAGAGGTATTTTGTTTATCTGCAACAGTGCACTCAGGGTGAGTCCTTTAATGTCCCCTGTTGTAAAGCAGTTAAACATTCTTGAGCTGTCTTCAAGCTTGTTGCTTTCCCCCACTGAACTGTTGTCAGGAGAAAATCAAACATAGCATCTGTTTCTCATGGACAGAATTAATCAAATAGAATGCACACAGGATACAGAGCAAGTGTAATTTCAGCAGTGCTGTTATACATTATTCTTCCCCAGCAATGGAAGAGACAAGTTCAACTTGATACCCTGCAACAGCCCTCAAGGTGAATTCCTTTAAGTAAAGCTGTCAATTTCTCCATTACATCTTAAGTTTATATCAGAAGTTCTAATGGAAATATATGTAGCTTCTGTTATCTGTTCTCTCACTTTGAGGAGAAGGAAAAAAAAGGAGTTTGATGCCAGAATTGGTAGATTGATGTCAGAATTACCTGTTCCGCTTCAGGGACTTGCATACTTGGTTGCCTGCCTGCTGTTAAACTTAACTGGGAACTTTAAAGGGCAGTTAAATTCTGTGGAGGTGCTTGCAGGGTTACACCATCATTTTTCTTCTCTTCACTGCTTTGCTCTATGATGATGGCTAAAACATTTAAGACCCTAGTTTGAACCATCTGTTAAACAGGCTTAATATTAAATTATGGAACTGACTGGATGCTCAAACCAGCAGATAGTCTTTGAATGGACATAGCAGCATGTCTGAAGGAAGCAGTGCAGTATTGAGTTAGAGGCCTTTGAGAGCCTGTCTTTTAATTGAACAACCCCCTCCCAAAAACCATAATATGCAGAGTTGAAAATTAAATCAGCTTTCGTTAGTTAGTGCCTTACCACTAAAGCAGTTCCTTTGGCATCAGAACCTAACACTGTGGGAGATGGACATGAAGCACTTTCCACTTGGAATTTTATTTGGGTAGAGAGTTTGTGATAATTATTACAAAATTACTGTGGGTCTTCAGGGGAGTAAGTCCATAAAAACTATAGGTTTACTGCTTTTTTTATTAATAAAATGTAATTATTGTCTTGCTATAATAAAATACATTAAAGTATTACTTAAAGTGTATCTTGTTAACCTCTCAACAATCCTAGACATTTTTTAGCAGTGAAATTAACATTTGTTTAGAGCAAATAAAATTTTGAAGTTAGAAAGAGCTTATAGAGAGTTACAAGCTGTGCAGGGTTGTTTTTCATCAATTTTTCTTTTTTACCACAGTAATTAGGCAAGCTGCCAGGCAGCACAATGGAAAAGACATTTTCTTTAATAGAATTTTTTTTTTTTACAGGCACTGCTGGACACATACAGACATCTCCTGTATTTTTCTTCCTTGTGATGCTCTCTCCCTGGTTGTATTTTCAATGGGAAAGACTTTATGTCATTAATTAATTTTTTTGCAAGGTATCTACAGGCAGTTAGTGGTTTGAGCCATGTCAGTTAGCAAGACAATTGCTCACACTGACCATAATGTTTCTGGGGTTTGTTTGTCTTTGAGATATCATGAGCATACTTGATACAGAGCAATGTTAATTAGAACGCTGCAAAAAGAACAATTTGGAAGTAACATCATTCTGTCCTGCATGTTTTTAGTAGAGTTCAGCGGGAAGTAGAAAACAGGAAGAAATGTTTTCAAGCATTTGCATTACTATAAGAATGCTTTTGCAGCTCAGGTACTCACCTCTAGCTCCGTCTGAGTTCCAGCATGATTCTATGTGAAGAAAAAAGTACTTTACTGCAGTAGTTCCATAACTCTTTTACACTGATTTTCTATCATTGTAGGACTGACAGTGTTTTCAGGAATATTTTCTTTGGCTGAAATGTTGAGAGCTTTTTGCAGACAACAAAGCTGCACAGAAGTTTTTTTGTGTTCTGTCCAGTTTGAAAGGCTGTAACACCATTTAACTCCTGTTACTGACCATGGTACATGAAAATTCTAGAGCCTTCAGTGTGATTTTATGGTATTTCTGATTTTATTAAGGACTATATGTTGTGTGGACTTGGTAGTGTCTGCTTTTTATTCTGCTACTGTAGCTCAGCCATTAGAGTATGAATAATCAAATCTGGAGTTGATTTTTAAAAAATCAGACTCTCAGCATTAGCAATTCACTAAGTAGTTGGAGGTACATTTATTTTCCTTCAAATATTTTTAAGGCCTAAGTTTAAGCTTTCAGATATAAAATGTGAATTGTTTGGAATTAAGTTGGTAGTAAACAGATAATTGAGTTTAACCAGATTGCTTTTCATATGTTCAAAATGCATGACCTTGAAAAAATTTTATATTGTGTTGTAGGCTTTCATCAGCACTAGTAAGCTATTTAGCAAAAAGCAACCTCTTCTCTTCCAATGTCTATTGTGAAGTCAAAAATCCTCTTTTCAGTGCTGTAAATCTTTCTTTTACTCTAGTTTAGTGAGTTACTTAGCAAAAATATACCTCTTCTATTGCAGAGGCAGCTGTCCTTTAATGTTTATTGTGCCTTTTAATTTAGACTTCAGCCCCAGTTTGTGTTAATGTAGCCTTTTTGGGAGGATAAAACACAGAATACAAAAATGTGTTAGATTTTAAGACTTTAAAGGCTTTTCTTGGATTAAGGAAGTTTTGTATTAGGTTTTCAGATTTTACAGACTTGTTTTGGATGGAGCAAATTCTGCAATTGCATCCAAAGAATCTGTAAGACTCCTGGTTACTGAGAGAGCTTCTTCTTTACTTTTCATTTCTAAAAATGAAATGCAAACATTTTGCATGATTGCTGCCATCTTTCAGAAGATCTGTGCTTCTTTTTGTTCGTGGGATGAGTTGAGTGGTTTTGACCATTTTATATAAGCTCTACAGCTCTTGAAATCTTTTAGTCATAGCACAGTAATAAATGCCTATGGCAGACTTGATTTCTGTGCAGTCTCTGAATAATTGGAGTCTGAACAATGTATGTGGTGTGCATATATGATCTGATATAATAATACAATAAGTAATAATAATATGCAAGCTGGTGCATAACCTGGTCTTGCCAAACTAAAGGGAATTTACTTGAGGATATAGAGAAACCACTTTCCTATGATTAATTGCATATTCAGTTGATATTTCAACGAATACACTTCCATTGCTTGACTGTGGGAGGGGCATGACCTCATAAAAGAGCCACAAAATTACAGTAACAAAATAGAATAGTAGGAGCAGGAATGCCTCCATTACAGAGGTTGTGCTGCTTCTGCCCTGTGCTTGCAACTTAACCTCAGCCCTTCTATGAGTTGCATCAGAAAATGCTGCTGGAAGAGGATGGGATCTGTATTTGCAGACTGTTTTCACTCTTTAATTTCTAGTTGCAGGCCAATTTCACATGGTACACTTAGACCTGGGAGAGAACAGTTAAATACAAGTTTGGTTCGAAACATTTAAAAATTAATTGCATATAGAAAACTCCATTTGAAGTTGCAAGTAAAGAAGATATTTAAGGTTTTGTTCATGGAAAATATAGCACATCTTCCACTACTTAGCTTCATGAGTATAACATACTGTCTTACTGGAAGATCTCTGTTGGGGTGGAACGATTTCTCCTAGAGTATACAAAGCTTAATATTATTGTCTGGCACACATCCTGCTGAAGGACCTGGGAAGTGTCAGAAATTTGGTTACTCAGGCTGATTTTTTTTCAGTTTTTCATAGTTTTTCTTAGTGACCATATGGCACATGTTATACAGGCATCTCTGTGTATGCTATATACCTGCAATTTTTTATTGCAGAGTGTCTTCACCTTCTTGATATAAAGTGATCTTATTGATTACAGAAAATTAAATTAAAAAATAGCTGTGAGTCATGTTACTTTATTGAAAGAAAAATCCATATGTGCTATTTTGCAATCTAATCACAAAGGCTTTTCTTTACAAAAAATAGGACTAATACTTGAATATTTGTTCCATCTTCATTCCTTCCTACCATTTTCCCATGTTTATAAATGTGTTGCAGACCAAGTATTGGTTTTTTGAATCAACTTTTGTGATCCTCTCATGGACAACATTTTGTGCTCATAGATGACCGGTAGCAAATGGGGAAAATGGGTCACAACCAGGAAAAACTGCTCATAGGCCCCAGATATCTAACATGTATTTGTCTGGTTGGTAATTGGCTAGAAGCCAGTGTGGTACTAAATCTGAGCAGAAACTCCATCATTTTCTTCAGTGGTTCCTTCTAAGGAGCAGTCTGAGAGCTGCTAAATAACAACAGCAGCAGCTGTTGTCCTTGTGGCCCTCAACACTGATGGAAGTTGTTCACTGTTCTCTTCAATCAAAAAAAGATCGACTGGTAATACCTTTTTAGCTTGTTGTGACAGCACGCGTGTAGATATTTCATCTGAGAATTAATCCGAAATTGAAGGGAGTAGAGTACTCCATCCCTGTTAGGCAGCTGATGCTCTATTTCTTTCCACTTCTGCCTCAGGCTTTAAAGTGCTGCTGGGAAGGCTCTGAAGCTTGGTAGTTTTCCAGCCAGTAGGATGAAGTAGTAGCTGCACTGGAGCAGTTCCTTAGCTGTAGTTTCTGAGCCCAAGGTTGGTATATTCTCTTATTTTACTGTATTAGGTGGAAGTTTTGTTCAGACTTAATATAAACAGGAAGGACCTTCCCTATACAGAGAAGCTGTTTCATTATGTAACTTATTTTATAGCTCTTTTCTATCTATGTGAAACGTAATCACTTCTCAAAATTGGCAGTCACCTTAAAAAAATTATATACAAAGGCACTTTGTTATTTTAACTATGAAATACACGATTGGATTATTTCAGACACATACAAACCAATTTAAAATAGAAAACTAATAAATGCTTTTCATTGATATTTTTTGACTGATAGCTATGTACGAATTCTTACGTTTTTAAGGAGAAAAAATTCTTTCATGCTTTCATTTATTAAAAAAAGTTTAATAATCTTCATTTGTTTGACTCAGAGGTGGCTCTTTTTATTAGAGATTTGCTGTCTCATTTTTGAAAAGCCCATTGTTTGCTTCTGAAAGGTTCTTAATAGAGCTTTAACAGGAGACTAAATTTGAACAGCCAGAAATATTTGAACAAAAAGTTTGCTCATTCTTACTCTGGGTTGTTTAAATTTTAATCTTTAGAACTGCAGCAAGGAACTTGAAGATCCATGCACTCTGCCTCTGCTGCAACTTTAGCCTTTGAATTTATTCTTTACCAGCAAAATCTTGTATGTGCTACTGATTCTCTCTACATAATTATTATTTGTGTACTATACACATCAGAATTTTACTTCTGAAATTAGATTCTAGGAACTCTAATTTCTTTTGACCTGTAGGGAGGAAAAAGTTATATACTTGGATATTTTACACACAGACTGTTCTAAAAATTATTGAAATACTAGATTGTTGTGATTCCTGTATTAACTTCTATTTGGTCAAAATTATGTTGAGTTATTCCTCAGTAATTCTGAGTTATAGAAATCTAATTTCTGGTTAAGACACAATAGTCTTACGTATGCAGGAACAAGAGGGGACTGAAAGAAAGCTTGGAACATCAAGCATCAATCTTTCGGTTTTTTCACTCCCTTTCAAGGTCTTGTCTAACAGTGCATGAAGAACCAGGCCTAAGAAACAGGCTGAGTTAACTGGGATATTTTTTCCTGAGGAAACTGTACTTTTGTTTTATTCATAAATGTGAAAATAAAGCTTAGCACTTTAGCCCTAGCTAGCAGTTAAAGGAAGAGTTGCAAACACCCAAGTTTTATCTGTGTTTCCTTGTTGGGGACCAGAAATTTGTCATTGCTTAGTAACTTTATTGTGCAGAGAACTCATATGCAGTAAAGCAAAGTGTATGATTACATTTGTAACGATGTCACTAATTCCACCTAGTGTGAAAATGGAATTTGGCCGGAGTTGTACAAAACCGCAAGAGGCAGTGACTGCTCCATAAAAGTTTGTCTTGTCCATTTGGGTCAGCAAGAACATCCAGCAAGGCAGGGAGATGGGGATGAGAAAAATGAGCTATGGAAATCTGAGAGGGCTGTGAGCAAGAGCCAAAGTCAGAACCAGAATCTAAACATTGGTCTGGGGATGTAACTAAACAGTTCTGTCTGAGTAAAGGCACGGCTTGAAGCGGGGAGGGAGAACAGATCTGCCCTTTCCCACAGGCTTTACAGTGCATGTTTTAGCTCTGCTGACACTTAAGTGGAGAATTCTCTCATCTTCTTTACATCACTTTCTTGGTGCTCATTACAGTGCACACTGTCTTCTGAAATCTATAGTGAGGTGGGTTTTTTGGGGGTAAAGATACGTGCATTTGCTTTCTTTGGAAAATGCTCTCTTTTTACAAATTTCTAATTACTTTTTGGTATTTAATTTCTCCTACAGCTAGCTTCATTCTGTATTGGGTACTTCTTTCCTTTTTTTGTCCTATTTTGGCTTAATTTCTTCCTGTTTGTTTATTCATAATTTTGCTGTTGAAGTTTTCCAAAGACCTTCATAATGGCTCACAATTTTAAAGTATTTTTTTTGTGTTTGGAAACCATAACAGTTATTTATGGGGGGTCTTTTCAACTCTCAAAAGTTCACAGACATTGTGGGCTCAAGTAATCAATAATTAGCTCAGCCATACTCACAGTCAGATGTTAAAATTGTATTTGCAGGTGTTGCTTGCATAAAGCCAAATGTAATTGCTAGAGAAGTCAGCAGGAAATGGGATTCACTTGTATATGTACCAAGCTCACAACTGAGTGCAGTGATGAGCAGCAGGACTTTTGTATGTCCAACTGTTTCCCTGCAGAAAGTCTTGGAATGGTTCTAGAACCTGTCATCAAAAATGTCTCCTATTATTGCAAAGGTTGAACTTGTCCCGTGTAGAAGAGTACTTAAATCACAGTTGGTAGTCCCAAGCTTCCTATTTTCTTTAAAGTCAGATTTGACCAAAATGTTAGCAACCAGCATGGCTTTTTCCTTTGCTTAACCACAGGGTACAAATCTCAGGTTTTTAACTGCTGCTAATCTGTTGCTGAATCCCACTGAGGGGAAAAGATTGCTGCATAATGATTTCCAAATAGGTCTTTAAAATTAGAAAGCAATATGTTTATTGGGAAATGATACCAAGTTCTTCTTGTCTAGTATTAAATTAGAAAGTTTTGCCTTAGAAATAGTTTGTCCATGCTGCATTACTCTTCAGACAGAAATTATTTTCAGGGACCAATAGCATGGTCATGGTTTTGTGAGGAACCACTAAACTACTAGGGTTGGGGAAGTAATTTGGTTTTGTTTTATTTTACAAATCTTCTCAATGATTTGGTAATGGAATGTGCTCTGGAATGAGAAGAGAAATGGATCTTTGTTTGTTTTGGTTTTTTTTTTAAAGAATCCTGAAACCTCTGATGTGTTGGTGAATGTTAAACATTGTTTAGGCATATTTGTTTATTTGTGAAGTATAAATATTGTAAAAAAATGAAGATTTTTAAGCGTTTGGGAAGTCAGTGTGTTCGGATATCTGTAGATTTAAGACACATCACACAGCTAACTTTTTTCTGTGTTGCTATACAAAATGTTGAATCAGTCAGTGCCTCTGAAAACTGATATGGAGAAGATGTCTTTCTGTCTGGCTAATTCTGAACGAAGTAGTTCAGAAGCACAATGAAAAGCAGTCATTGTTTTGTCTTATCACTTTTGTGCCATATGTTCATTCACTCAGCTGAAATGATGACTGTAGAAGACTATCCAGGCTTCTCTACAGGATGGTCTGGAACTGCGTAAAGGGTTTCTGACAGGTTGTTTGTGGTAACTGTTTAACATAGAACTTGGTTGTACATTTCATTTTGCTTTTGCCACTTTTTTTCAGTAAGTTTCTAAAGTGATTAGAGTGTATTTTGTTTCAGAAACATTAATTATAAAGCCCTGATTACTGTAGACAGTGCATGAGGTGCTCAGTGAACTTGGTGGTAGAACAAAACCACACAGCTAAATGTCAAGAATGAGCCACTGATACAGAGTAAAACCTTTCATTAACTGATTACCAAAACCAGATTTATGACCATGCTTTGGCACATACCTTTCTCAGGCAATGCTTAGCAAAGGTAAATATGTACAACTCTGAAAATGCCATTGTTTGTTGCACAATTCTTTTCCAGCAGAAATCTGCTCTGTTCTCCCTGAACTTTCGTCTTCAGCAGACATTGCTGAAATTTATGAAAGAATAGTAAACATGTCTCATGTGAATGATAGCAAGGCAAAGCGTACTGGTGGTAAAACTGTATTTTTTTTGTTGAGGTTTTTTATTACTGTTATTTTGTGGGCTTGTTTTAAGTATATTGTAAATGGAAGATGCTGAAGTGTAGAACATCTCAGTTGTGGCAGAAATTAATGGCAGGGCTGAGTGATGCAGTTGGAAGTACAAAACAAATGCAATGCAATTTATTTGGCTTTGGTGACTTGCACTCATCAGGAAAATCTGAGGAGTCTATTATGTATGACAAATGTGTTGGTGAATCCAGGCTTGGAAGCATAACTTTTGATTACTACAGGGAATACTGTACTTGATTTGATGGGCAAGATTTGCCAAGAACATAATGAGAATTGCTTTGTCATTTAATAGGTGCTTAAAAGATGCAATGAGATTGGATGAGATGTGAGGGATATCTATTAAGGAAGTGGTTACTGTAAGCCCCAGTGATGCTAGACTGCTAATATCATCTGTCCCTTTGTCTTCTGATTGTCTTATTTGCAAGATTTCTGTTTGCATAGTTTTAGAAGCTGCAGTGCTTGAATCTGCAGGAATTTGTAGCTATAATAGTTTTGTACAATATGGGTGGGAAAATTATTCATGTACCATTTGCCACCTGACTGTAAAGCATCCTAAGCAGGGATTATTGCTTTTTTTTTTTTTTTTTTAGACAGTAGTAGAACTGTCTTGTGGAACTTTTGATAAATATTTACCAACTGGTGTGTCTAAATCAGTGATGGCATTTTCTGTTTATATGCATCCCTTCTGAGGATTATACAATTACAAGGCATATAATGTTTGACCAGCTGGTAAGACATATATGCTGGAGATATTTAGTAACTTTTGTGTGTAAAATTCTGAGGCTTGGTACTGGATTTTTTTTCAAACTTTATTTCCAGGATACTGTGTAGTGTGTGTGGCAGTTACCTGTGTTTTTTTCTGATAGTATCTAATACGCTATCATGAAGAGGCTGCTGCCCAGGAGCACAAATCTTAACACCAAACTCTAAATGGTCACCTCTTATTCTTTATGTAATTTGTGTTGGTTTGCTAGGAGGGAATTATCTCATTGCAATCCCAAAATACAGTAAGATTTGGATATTGGTTTCAATTTAAAAAGAAAGAGCAATATTAGAAGGGAGGAGGGCATTTTTTGAGGTCTAAATAACTGTCTGTAAAAAGACTGTCAAATTTCAGACTTAATAAAAGACATAATTAAGCAAGATTAAAGGAATAAAATATCTAGTGCAAAGGACTGGTGATTTCTTCTAGTCATGTTGGCAGTAATAACAAATTTCTTATGGGAAGTCTCAGTCAATTTTAGACATTGACAAATAGTGCTGTTCTTTAAGCAGAATTTGCTAGGTACAGAGAACAAATTAGATTATTTCTGTAAGCCTAGAGGTTTACCAATATGTAAATTGCTATACATATCCTGAGTGATTCCACATCTAAGGTTCTGTGAAGTGTTAGAATTCTCAAGTGTAAAGATTGGACAAATAAAGCCAGCATTTGTTTATGAGTGAAAATCACTCTCTCTGTTCTCCAAGTGGCTGATGAGCTGATTAAACTGGTATGGCTTATTGACTTTCACAGCAAATACTCTTCTTTGGAGCAGAAAGGTGAAGACACCAGGTGCAGCAGAAAATAGGGCTTCTCTTCTTGCTGTGACTGTTAAGCAATGAATGATGGCAGACATAGAAACTCAGATACAAAACTGCCATTGCACCTGTTGCTCTCCTGCTGTGCTATTTCAGTGGTAGAAATACCTTCTTACTGTGTTTGCGAATAATTTTGGAACCATGTGTCTGCATTGCTATCTCAGTATCCCACTCTATTTACTGTGGCACTTTGTTCTCCACTTATGAGGATGGACTTCCTGGGAATGTCGTTTGAATCAATGAAATAAATTTTGGAAAATAGCAGCTCTTTCCAGCATCTTGCACCTGACCTTTCAGAAGCTGAGATTCTAATTTCCTGATCCAGATGGTTGAGGAAATAGAATAAGTCTCTACAGAATCTTTACAGATGCAAACAGTTCATTAATAATTCAAATTGCCTGAATTAAGACAGTCATTCCATTCTTTATGCAGTGTCTGAATTAGTGTAATCTTATTTCCTTTATTTCCTGTACTGCCTTTACCAAATCTTATTTTGATATAGCATATGATTAGGCCATGCTATGAAATAACATGTTGTAAAGAGTTCTATTGAATGACTTTGGTAATAATAATTTAGACAGTGATGACTAGCACGTATTTGAAAAGAAATCTTTACATATAAGGCCCAGAACAAATAGCTTGTAGTATTATATAATTATGTCCAGTCATTTGCAGTTGCATCTCAGGGTAACAAACAATCTGGTCTAACAGCAATTTGGATAAGAACTTCCAGACATAACTAGGCCTTCTATTCAGTATATTCTGTATATCTAGTTTTATGTAATTTTGGTGCTGTTTAAATATTAGCTGTTTTAGCATTCAGTTTTAAAATTGTTCATGGTTGTTTTGTCTTAAAAATGAGATAAAGGTATTATTATTGCAAATGAGGAGCTCTTTCACTATTAGGTGTCTTGAAATTAATATTGCTTATCCATTTGGGCACTAAAGGTGTTCACAAAGGGGTGTGAGAATCATTAAAAATGCTAAGTAGGTGATCATGTTAGTGTAAAAAAAATAAATTTAATAAAATAAAATTTAAAGGTGTTTCTGGCCAATGGGAACAATATGGAATTGAGGGATAACACTTAAACTTTATGGAAAAAAATTCTAATTAAAAAAAACCTCTAATATTTTTTAACTGTCAATGTCCATATAGGAAATGTTATGTTTAGATGGCAAGTTCATTCCAAAGCTGCTCTACAGCCACTGTACAGACAGATGTGTGTCTGTACACATCTGTGTCAGCCAGAAATACTGACAAGCCTGGATTCTCACACTGCAAGAAACAGCAGAGCCCTGCAGAATGAGGCTCATGAAACTGAGCTGTGCTCGAGTGCAGGTGAAGTGCCCTATTGTTTAACCAAGAGGAAAAGCTCTTAAATGCATGTTTGAGTTCCTGATTGGTTTTGGGCCATACCTGCTTAATCAGTATGCTGCCAATAACCCTTATGAGTGAGAACCAGGCTGTCCAGAAAAGTAGGGATTGGAAGTCCTAATCAGAACAGGTTTGCATTTTTTTCCTCATAGTAAAAGTGCAAATGTACCAAGCTGCTTCAGTTCTTCATCTCGTAAACATTTCTTTGAAACATAGGTAATTCCCCTCTCTTTTACCTTCTTGTTTTTAATTAAGGGATTTTCTTTGGGAGGGAAAGAATTGCCTGATTTAAAGTATTTACCTTTCTAATAGACAGGGTCTGTAATATTCTGCTCTAGAATTGACTTACAATTGGTTGCACTTTGAATTCTATAAAATAGAATGGTAAAGTAACAGTAACAGCATAACATGAAAGGCCCAGATCAGCCCTTCTCACCCTTGCAGTCATTACAAATGCCATTTCTGCAAACATCATGCACACAACACTGGGAGTGACAAGGCTTTCTGGCTTCTTTTTGTCAGGTAGCAGTTGTTAGGTTATGTGAACATGAATACGGAAGGATTTCCACATCCACTTGTCCCACTGATGATGGCCAAAGCATTTTGAATGCTTTTGTGAAAGGTCAGCTTTGTTAGTGGGAAGCAAGAAAGGGCAGTGATTTTAGAGATCTAATGTTAGAGGAGGTGAAGTGGAAGAACTGAGACGTGGGAGGGATCTTGCAAGCAGCCAAGACACTTCTGTTAATTATATTGCTTTTTAATTTTTTTTTTTCTAAAAGCTCTACGGAACTGGAAAAGAATGAAGTTGAGATTTGATTAATGGTTGCCTAGACTGCAGTTTGAAAGAAATGGATAGAGTGCTTTTGAAATAGATTTGACTTTTAAAAAAGAAAGATAATCTGTTATTGCTCTATTTCTTACATCATCGTCTGGCAAATGAGATACACTTTGAAAGAACAAAACATAACTGAGATACCGGTGTGACAGCACATCTAATTTCCAATCATAGAAACTTCCAGAAGGTATCAGAATCATGTTCTCTGTTTCTGCAAGAAGAGATAGCACTACTCCTACGTGATGGTGCAGAGAGGCATTGTGTACTATAGGTGCCTGTAATGCCTGGCGTGTTTTGTTGGAAAATAAACATTTTCTAACCACTGAGTAAACTCATGCATATATAAAAGAGAAAGTTACATAAACCTTTAGATTGACAAGACTACTTAATTCACTCAGTACATGTCCTGGGATATATTATAGCCCCTGGGCATCTCCATAGTATATCCACTACAAGCAGTGTCTAATGAATTCTTATGTTATTTGTTCTGCACCTCGTGCCTTTGACTGGATCATGTTAGTCTATATTGTGCAAATGGAATGCAGAAAGGAGCTACACTAATAGGAAATCGTTCACTTGGTCACTGAGGAAATCCTACAAATACAGATAAAGTTAAGCTGCACACATTGAGATTTTGACTTTTTTTCTGCTGGTCTTCTAACATCCAGTGTTTCATTAGTCTGCAGGTTATTCTTGTGAGATAAAAATAGTGGAAGTATGAGGCACTCTTTTCTTTGTTTTCAGATTTAAACTGCCATTTTCCTTGTATATAAAATTGGATCGACTAAGATGATGACTATTAAGGTAACTTACTTAAAAACTTTTTCTGATTCTGACCATTCTTCTGCTTTTCTACTGAAATTGATAATGAAGATATCAGAGTGAAAATGAAATTAGCCCATTCTGTCCTTGACATGACTCTGGTCAGATTGACAAAGCTATTGATGTATATTTTTACTTGACACTGTTTTGAGGACTACAGACATGTATAACTTTTCCTTATGAGTTTTTTTCTTGGTTTTGTTTGTTTGGTTTGGTTTTTTTGGTTTTTAAATTTAAGATGTGCTTCTGCTCTTTCCTCTTGCAGGATTGGTTGTATTTTCAGGCAAACTCCCTCTTCTTGTTTTCCCCCAAATAAGCAGTGTTATCAGTCTAAATTTACCTGATCCTGAAGCTAACAAAAAACTCATATGACTGCTAATAGGAAAAAAAGGAAAGACATAGAGCCTGCAGTTACCATGCCAACACTGTTCCCTGGGGTGGGAACACAGAGATGGATGCTGTGAAATTAAGATCTGTGTGATAGGTAGGAGGTGCCTTTGCATGTGACTGTGCACTACTTGAAGCTTTCATGTACATTATATTTTACCATTTGTATTTTTAATGTTATGCACTAATCTGGTCTTTGTTGTTCCCTTCACTCTCTGTGTGCACATTACAGTTTCCTATTTTTGTGGAACGAGAGAATTTTGTGCTTGAAAACATACAGTATGTATAGTAAGTTCCGGGAAAAATGAGTAATAAAATGGATAAGATTTGATGAAGAAAGAGTGGCTTCTGAGTTGAATTCTACCTACCATTTAATTGTCTCTGTCAAGCTCTTGGAGTTGTACTCTCACCTCAGATGTGCACAGTCTATTTGTAGTGGCAATACGGGGATAAGCAAAATATTTCACAAGGGGACCACTAACAAAACTCACACATGAGACTGGTGCAAGACAAACTTTACTTTGTATTTCTCTGCTTATATGTGATTTTTTCTAAGTTTGCTTACAGCTGATCTTTAGGTATTTGTCAAATATCAAAGACAAACCTCCTTTTTCTTAATGTACTTGATGTGTTTACCTAATGCTGCATCATTCTATGAAGTTACAGCTTGTTTCTCACTATAGAAGTACTCCTTCCTTAGATTCAAGAAAAGGACTCTGTTCCATATTCTCTCTCCCACTCTGTGCTTTCTGGTTTGAGGGGATGACAAGAGATTAGGGAGTATAATTCCCAGTCAATATCTAAGAAGGCCATAAATCAATTAGACCTTGATTAGAATTGTATGTTAATACTCTACAATATTGTCCTGTTTGAATGTTTTGGTTTAGTGACTGCTTTGAAAAGCACTTTTTAATACCTTCACACACTTACTTCTTGAAGCAAAACCTTTCTGAGTGAAACATCTCAATTTGTTTTCTTTTTTTCCTGCTGCTTTGTTTCTTCATCCTCCAGTCACAAATACATGCAAAGCAGAGGCAGAGCTGTTTATAACATGGTGAGCTTGTGAGGTTGGTTTACTTGAACTTTTTTTGAAGGCTGTGGATTGGTTATGTAAGTAGAAATTCTGTGGGATATTTTACTAACGCTTTTTCGAGTCTCTGAGAGAGTTACTTTGTGCACTAGAAATGCCAGTCTTGAAAATTGAGACCAGAAGCAGCAGATAGCTCATCAGCTCCTAAATTTAAACTCTGTTTAGATTTTTTTGTGTGTCATATTAAAGATAACAGTCTTTAACTCAATAGCAACTAATTAAAAATATTTAAATTGCAATGTTTTTGCATACTGATTTTTGCTGAGGTCATAAAGCAACAAAGTGAAATTCATGGTAACTGCACTTACATAATGTCCCAATGAGGTTTCCTTCCTTCCAGGCCACAGCCCCACTAAGAAATGCTCAGCACAGCTGCAAGTGCACTTTGTCAGTGTTAATAATTAACATTCAAAAGGCAACTAAAACAAGAACTCAGCCAGAAAGGTAACTAAATCTATTACTGTTAGCTATGTGGAAATATAAAAGGGATTAATATATGTTGCAATGACATAAAAAAAGCTGATCTGCTACTGGATAGAAACTTATCAAACCAAAATATGTAGCTTGTGGTTTAGATCTACTGGGTGCAGCTGTGTATACTGGGGACTTAGAAATTAAAATTTAAAAGTAACTAAGATACTAATACATCTGAGTCCTGTCAACCAGTGGTTCCTTCTGGGAGTGTTTTTTTTTAGGTGGCAGCCAAAGCTTCTCATATTTAATCGTTTATATTGAACCAAGCTCAATGAAGCTGTTCTTGACATCTGCAAGCATCGTGTTAATGAGGCTAAAGTATAGAAAGGTGGATGAGAGCAGAAAATCTAATTAGGAGCTGCTGCATAACAGCTGTTCCATCAAAACATAGCACAGATTCAGAAACAATACACAGATGATGGACACTAATTTTGTATGATAAATGTATATTTTGTGTGTGGTGCACATAATTGCCTGTCTTGGATATATATCTGATAGATACAGTCTGTCTTGGATTGCCTCATTTGCATAGTAGACTACTTCCCTGTGACTCCATATGAAGAGGGAATTCCTTGAGCAATTGAGGCTGGCTCTTTATTTGTCTACAAAATTCCACTGTGAAAACCACGGGAGTTGTAATTCTGACTAACAAAGATTTTTCAACCATTCCTGTAAAACCTATGAATTAATTAAACTGAGAGGAAGGATCTGAAGTTGTAATTTGCTAAAACTTACTCTTTTCATATTTTTAGAGAGTTTAGTTGAACTGATTATGTTTTTCAGATTGTAGCCTGTAGGTATTACATATTGAAGAAATGTATAAATGTAATGAACTTTTCCCTTGAAAATATCCATAATCATGCATCAACTTAGCAGAATTTTTCTTGTAAGCAAAGAAGGCTTTACCTCTAGCCTTACATCCTCAGTTTTGGATTTCTGTTGGTCTTTTAGCAACTGAATAGCATAATGCCAAATTCTGCAGCTGGAACTCGAATGAACTTTCTGTTGCCGCACAGAATGACCACTTGCCATTATTCTTAAATACCTGCTGATTATATATTACAAAGAACCTCTGCCATTATGTTTGCAACCCAGCTTAGCGGAAAACTTTTTTAAAAAAACTTTTTCAAAAAACTTTGATTTGCTCACATTAGCTAATGAACTGAGCAGGCCTCAAATGTAGTAAGTTTGTAAAACAGTATGTATAAATTTACTTTCTGTAGAAAGTAATGCCACTTTTGCAGCTGTTTTAATGGGAAGAGCCACGCAGCAGTGGGATGTGACAGCTAGATGAGTCCTGTGTACCTGAAATTAAACTGAAATTTTTATCCCTAACTAGTGGTTAAAGCAAAGCTTTTTGATTGTGAATCACAGGAAATCAGCTCACAGAGGATACTTTAATTATGCATTGTCAGGCAGAGCACCTGGAAACATGATTTAAGTGGTAACTCTATGTACGGCATCTACCTACCTTGCACTGCTCAGGAAATGAGCTTGGCATGCTGATACATAAGTGAGGACATGCCTCTGAATTAAACCCATCAGGTTGTCTGAATGCGGAAATGAACCACCTGATTGAAAGTGTGCCTCATAAATATTAACTCTAACTGCATTGTGAAAATAGAAAGCAGATTACAACATCTAGTTAATAAACAGATGCCTTCTCTTTAGCATGTGTTACCCCTTATCCACTCCTGTTTTCTTCAGGAATGTTTTCAGAAGATTGGCACTTGACTTTTCCTGTAGTGGATTCGTTTGTCAAATAAAGACCAGAAGCTTGGAGTTTGCAGCTCGATCGTAGCATGTGCTCGTACGCTCATCTTTATAAGCTGAGCTGCTTTCCGGCTTCAGTCCTGAAAGATGTACTTTAAATGGAGATTGTACGTTCCCAAATAAGCCTTGATTTGCAGAGTAAAAGGGAAAATCGCAGTCAAAGAATGGGCTAAAAAGGAGCTGGGCACAGTTGATCATAATCCAGGGCTGGCAGAAGGGATTATAGTAAGAATGTTACCAGCCATATAAAACTGGCAATGGGGGTCTCTCACAGGAATCTCTTTGACTATTTAAAGTCAGTGCAGCAGAGTTGTGTGATTAGGACTTCCCAAGATGATAGTGACGTCCCCACACAATTCTAAAATCTAAGAATAAAATTGACCTTGCTTATTTACTGCCCAAGCAAAAAAGCTAGAGTTGAACTGTATGTCTGAGAAAAAAATATTAAGACCTCTATAATATGCTTCTTATTCTGATACCAGGGGAAAGTGAATCTGAGTTCTGCTGTGATGCTGCCTGACAGGGCTCAGTGCTGCTTGTTTTCTTGCTTTGCTATTAGGAAAGCTGGTTGGGTCAGACCTCCTCGCACATCTTGACAACAACAAAAAATCTCTAAACTGAATATCTTATGTTGATGCTGGTACTGGTAAAGAGGTAGCTGTCCTTAATGAAGCATCAAATTCTTCAAATTATTTATTGGGTTTTTTTGAGAGGCATTGTCTTAGTGCCAGTGCTTAAAATTTTATTTTGGTAATGTTGGTTGTCAGAGCACTTGGACACTTTATATACTTGTGACTCTCTAATGCTGTTGAACATGTTTAGCTGTGAAGACTGTAGTGACTAACAAAATTAAAATAAAGGTAATACAGCTTATCTGAAAAGATTGATATACAACAATCTCAATATAATCTATTGATGCACTGGGTAGGCTTCGTCCTAACATTACAGGTATTTCAGTGTGTTTGATATTGATAGAATTGTTTATAGCATAAATTTATTAAACTGGAGCTTTATATAACAACATAACAAAATACGCATCAATAGCTAAATTAAATATGAATTATTGTAGTGGAGGAAGGAGAAAAAAAAGAAAAAATAGTGACAGTGAAAGCAATATTAAATTTGGATGTGAGAGCTGATGAGTTAAAAGGATGCAGAACACGAGGCGATGAAGGTAAGGAGATGAGCAGTTCAGGTGCAATCACATACAGTGTCTTTGCCATAAAAAGAATAACGAATACGTAAGAGATGTTATTAGACATTCTCTGCTTTGTTTAAGGATTTTCTAAAACACTTCATCATGAGTACATGGATAGTGGAAGTCTATGCTGCTGACCTTTGCAAAGAAAAAAAAGGAGCAACATTTGATCTGAAAACTCATCTCAGAAGGTTTTGTTTCACTGTCTGTTATGGTGTGAACTACCAAGGATAGCTTCTGCTGCCAGGTTTTTCTCCTTTGTGTTGCAGCTTTTTTCTTATACTCTTGTAGTTTTATTTTCCTTGAAGCTTATGTTGTGCAAGTGTTTGCAGGCACAAGTGGACATCCAGGCATGCAGGGTTCAGAAATAACAAATAATAATAGCATTTTACCTCTTTTTTCTGTACTGTGATGGCAACATGTGTTCCATTAGCACTCTGATTGCAGTGCTCTTGTCAAGATTCCTGGTTTTTGCTGCTGTATTCTAAAAGCACTTGATCAATTGATCTTTGAAAGTGTTGAGCTTTTTTCCCCAAGTCTTTCATACTTACTATCAGCAGGTGAAATTTTTAGCAGTTTAATTCTGTCTGTAAATAGGGGTGGATGGATCAATAAATGTTTAATGAATTTTATTGAACTAGAGAATCAGGAATATATATGTAAAGAAAAGTTCCTCTTTCTGCAGTATTTGTAAGATTAGATGAATAGTACAAGGGTCTCAATTGGACACTGGGTGTTTCCTTGCAGTCAGTAACTAAAAGTATATTTTTTTACTTTCTGGAAAACTTTCTGTACTGTATGTCCTTACTCAATTTTAAAACTTGTGTATGGATAGGAGGCTTGTACGTTGTGAGTCACAGATTGTTTATTTCTTTGTATTTTAACAGTTTGTATTTTAAATATGTTTGTAATAGCATTTTTTTCATATATAACCACGATCCTAATTCTTCCTATAGCATCATCTTAATATAAAATATTAAAAAGGAGAATAAATATAATAGGAAAAGCCAGTGAATTTTTAAAATTTCCAACTAAGAATGTGAAAGGTTGTTATTAAATGGTGTGAGACCCTAGTTCAAATCTTGAGTTGCAATGTGACAGTTCCAAACTTAGCAGCTGGTGCTTATCTGTATGTCTGACAGAGCAAAGCTTGGACTTCAGTAACACATACCCTAATAAATCAAGTGTTATTTAGTTTATATATGCATTAACAAAGACCCTTTGCAGTTGGAGTCATTACTTTGCAATCCTTTTAAGGAGAACTGTGAGCTTGCTAGTTCTGTGATCTTTATCCTATCCCAGCCTAAGTAAGTGTGGTTGGGTAAATGACAGCAAAAACCTGCTCCAGCCTTAAATAAGAATCACCCCAAATATAAACAGAAAAAAGTTGTGACAAGGGTGTATTTTGGAGAACGCTGTTATACCTTTGTTCAGTTTTTCTATAGTTTGGGGATAGGAAGCAGGCATGTCCCATCCCTCTGAGTGCTGCTGTTTTACTAAACTCTTTATCCAAAATAGGGGATTTTGCTTCCTCCTTGCCTATTTCTCTGAATGATTTTACTGTCTTCCACTGTGTTTTGGAATTGTTTAGACTAATATTGTATGGGCAGTTCTGTACACTGGAGAGGTTTGGGTTAAAATTTCCTTGATCCTGTAAAGGACAAAAAGCTAACTGGTAATGTTGATGGATCAGTGGGGGAAGTAGGGAAAGCAAACATATCATTAGATAAATGACTGTTGTGGGCTGATACAAGAGGATTTAAATAAGAGATGCTTAGAAGAGATAATTTGAAAAGATAATGATGGAAGCTCTGTGAACCTTGCAAAGCTAAGATGGAGTCTTATTTGAGCTACTGACTTCCAAGAGATGAAAAAAATCCCACCTTCAATGCTTTGTGTGGGGGGAATTCTTAATTACAAGCAATTTGTTGCTTTTTCTGTAGAGGAAAAACAAAGGACTAACTTGTAGTGTTGGAAAAGTCAGAGCTGTAACACTAACTTGCTTCCCTGGTGGCTTTCTATCAAAAATATTTTTCAAGGCATTTGAGCACCAAACTGTTCTTTGTGCCTTTGAACAATCCCTTGTGTGATAGCAAGGGTGATTTAGAAAGGCTCATCATTTGGAAAACCTTTGATAACACTTCATACTGGTTTCACAGCTCAGGACAAACAATTTTAATTAAATAGCGACCTGCTTACGAATTCACTTGTGCTTTCTCAAATGCATTCTTGGTAATAAGAAGGCCATAGTGATACATGATCAGTAGACCCCTGAAAAGGATGAGTTGTGAGCAGTGTACCCTGACAGAGGTGCCTAGCAAAGAGCAGTGCTTCTGATCCTTGTTGAGTGTTACACAAAAGTGTATTAAATTTTCCAGAGTGTGTCTCCATATTTATTGCAAACTGGCTTTGGTGCTGGTGCTTTTCTCCATGATTCCTTGCTAGCTTATTCCTGGCTTCTAAACCATGTTGGCTTGGATCCTTGCTGAAGTTATTTGTTTTCTTGGCATCACATCTTAGTGGTGGTTTTGTGTAGTCAGGGTTATCTTATCAAGCTGAAAGTTCTTATCAGTCTTGAGAGTCTGGAGAGTACCACATAACTTCCATGAGGTTATTCCATAGAATATGCACAGGAACAAATGCTACTCTTGGGGCACAAATTCGGTTTCCTAGCACAAAATCAGATGTGTTATTCCCTCATAGTGGATACTATGTGAGGGATCCCTGTGAGGCCAGTCCCTGGCTGCCCCCCTGACAGGGCAGTAAAGGACAGTTGTTGCTGCAAAAAGGTGTAAAAGCTTTGAGGACAAGATGTAGATCATAACAATAGTGGTGGAGAGTGCTCCTCATGTACTTGTCAAATACCCATCTCCACACAAAAATACATCTTGGTGACTATTTTTAGGATCATCACGTTCAAGGATATGTCAGGTTTTTCTGGTTTTTGCAGGGTTTAATTTATTTTCAATAATCATACTTCTCCTGCTGCAATTCTGGGGGACAGATGCTGCATTTATGCCTTTGTTTAATGGTAAAACTGGCTTAATTTTCTGATTTCAGAGCTTGTTAACACAAACTGCATTTGAAAATGGTAATTTTCCTTTAGTGAAACTGCATTAGTGGGGCTAAAACTTGCTCAGTAGCTGCATGACATTTTAAAGAATTTTGTGATTTTTGTATGCCATGTGGCATCAGTTTACAGTACTCAGTGTCCTTTTTAAGGAATGCAAGACTAGAAGGGACCATCTGGGTTATCAAACACAAACCCTCAGAATTTCAGGCAAATAGAGAGAAACAGACCTGGTGCAGAAAGGCCCACAGAATAGTTTCCTTTCAAGTATCCTCCCTTGCCAAAGACGATAAAGTCATTCCTAAAATCTTACAACAAAGTAAAAAATATTTTTAATTAAGAAAAAAGAAAATTACTCTGTCAGGTTTTATCAAGGCCAAGAAGAAAAGCTGAAGTGTAATGAATTACGTACAAGTTGGGAGAAAAGAGAGCACTTACAATTAACCGAGTTCAGGATTCAGAAGGCTTGCAAATTTTTTCAGTTTACTTATTGCCAAGTGCATTTCTAAAAGCAAAAATGAGCACTACTTGGCACACAGGTTGTGTATAACCGTCTTACCAATTTGGAAGGGACACCAAAGCTATTGAAGAATGTCTGTCCAAAGCACAACTATGATTCCGAGCTACAAGGAACATTTCATTTCACGATATAAATTGTCCTTATCTTTGAGAGGAATATAAACTAACAATTATGAAAAGATAGTCTAGTAATGCAGCTATTCATTGTAAGCAATTTTTAGTGGGTTGATTTCAAGTTAATTTTGAAAAACAACATCTTTTGTTCAGAGAAAGGAACTGCATGTGTTACCATAACATTATGCAGATCAGCTCCCATTACAGTAGCTTTTATTTTAATAGGAGGAGGTTTTCCTGCTGTGAGGGGGACACTCATCTTAGTTCCTTCATGAGTCCAAAAGAGTGTAATTCTTGCTTCTGTCTTAGTGTCTCTTGAAAGACATGTCTTTTTTTTTCATATCTGTGAGACAATGAACAGGTGTATGTATACTTAATGTATTTGGAGTTTCTTAATCCATGGGGGCATGTACTATATTGAATTAATCTCCAGAAGAGATTTACATGAGGGAAATTCCTCTTCCCTGGCCCTTTCTCCTTCTCTGTACACAGAAGAGAGAGAAATTCCTACTGCGTATTAAATATTTTTTATTCTTTGCATATTATCTGTGATTACTTTAAATTCTTTTTTGTTGCTTTTAGGATGGTTTTGTATTGTAAAATAAAAATACCCATTTCTGAAGGAAAGAAATAATTTAATACTATGAAGAAGAGTGAACTGGCAGTATTAAACATATGCACCACAGTGAATCCAGCAGTTCTTTCCTACAGCTTTGACATGAGTGATGATAAAATAACTTAACAGTTCTGCTGATCAATATTAATATATGCAAATACATCCAGGAATGTTGATGCACACCCACATGCTCATCAGTTCGTATAGAAGAAGTCTTAGGTGAGTAAAGTCAGGAGTGTGGTTAGCGTGGTAAAGAGTAAGTTGCCTCTTGAGGACAAGTTTTCCAGTGCTTCTGATTGTTTTTTGACAGCTGTCCCAGCTCCTGCCTGTGGCCAACTCTTCTAGCTCTTGTTTAGATATGGTTTAGTTAAAGTTTTCTTAATTTGATTAGAAATTTTGCCTAGTAGAGCTCAAAAGAATGGTTTCCAAGTGTCCTATTTAATTTATATAGTACCCATACTTATTTAATTTATAATAGTAACAAATTATCTAAAGACTTTTAAAATACCTTTTAAAATTACAGTAAAATACAGTTAGAGCAGTAGAATGGAAAGTTATTAAATAACTTTGTAGATGCAAAGAAATTTTAATTAAAATAATTTAGGTTACTTCATGCTTCCATAAAGTCATTGTGTAATATCAGAAGCACAGAACACTAGATAATACATTCCAGAATGTTAAAAGAGATAGCAATTAAAAAGTAAAGCAAAATAAATAACAAAAATGGGAAAAACAATCCAAACAAACAAAAAAACCCAAACAAAATAACCCCAAACCAACCAAACAAAACCCCCAAAACACAAAACCAAAAAACCCCAAAAACCAGCCAAACAAAAAAACCCCCAAAAACCAAAAAAAAACCCCCCCCAAACAACCCCCCCCCCCCCCAACAAACAAAAAAACCCCAACCCTGTCTACTTCTCCAGTGTTTGTGGTGGTATAATTTTTCCTCCTTTATGCAGAACATTTTTCAGGGTGTCATTGCCTAAGGCTTGGGAAGAAATAGATTCAGATACTGTTTCATCTCTCATGCACTGTGTAGACTCAGTACTGGTAGGGTTTTGTTACTACCTACATCTGGGTTAAAAACTGTCCTGTTGGAGAAAAAATTCTGGTTAGCATTTCCAGTGTAAGCAGATAAAACAACAAATCTGATAAACAATGCACACTACTGAATATTTTTAAAAATGCTGAAGAGCATTTAGCACAGAATTTCTGGGTGACATTTTAACAGCATTGCTCCTGTGAAAGGCAGCAATATCCTGCTGGTTAAATAAGCAGCATTACTGCTTTGTTAGGAGCTTCTTGCATTTTTTCAATGAGTATAATATTGCTTGCTTCTTTTTTGTTGTTTCTCATTGTTTCATGTTGCTTTGCTATTTGCATGCAAAGGATTACCTCTTGCTAAGTTTCCCTCTTCTGTCTGCAGGAGACAAGGAGTAGCTTTCAAGAATCCCTTTGACGTAATTTAATAGATTGTACTGAGTGCTAATGGTGCTTTATATTTTATCTTCAGTATCTCAGGTTGTGATACTAAATATGAGCTGAGGAGTTTCAGCAGACTCAGACTGAAGAAACCTTTTCTGGTTAAAAATGAAAACCCCAGAAACGACTGAGAAGCACCTTTGAGCAGACAGAGCCCTCTCCCTAGGAGATAATGAGGCTGGGATAAGTTAACTCTAACATGTATGTTTTCCCTTAGTAAGATAGAGAAAGAATTCAGAAGAATTAATTTCTTTTAATTCCTTTTTCCATTTACTATATTCCCACATGCAATTAGATAGAATTAATTTTGAAAGAGCCATCCTGGATCTCTGCATTTGCACAATGGTCTCAGCTCTTCTGGTAGCTGAACTGCCAGCTGGTTGCCTTTGCTGAGAAACTGGTGAATGAGGGTTCAGTTACCAGGGGCATTATGAATCAAGGGATGATGCAATTCTGCCTCAAGGGTCCAATCTTTCTGAGAATGCATTTCCAAGGCCTCAAAGATTTCAGACTGAAAGGTGAAGATTGTCCTACAAGAGACAAAGCCTAGCTGAAGGAATATGAAAAATAATTGCAGCAGGTAGTTGCCTGCGTAAATCTGATCTTTCCCTTAGTCCTTAGGTCATTGGAAGTGGTGCTCTTCCATCTGTTTCTAAAGACAATTCACTGGAGGATTCCAGTGTGGGTCTTTACAGTGAATAATATATGAATATGCTGAATACTTCCAAATTCTTCTTTGGGGTATGTGCATTTGTTTGTTTTGTCAGAATTTGTTTTTGGGGGGGTGGGATGGGGAAATAAATGCAAAATTAAGTAGATAGCAGTGTATGCCTTTAATGTGAAATAGTTATGGCTGCTGTGAGCTGCTGCTCTTGGTGTGAGCCTTCTCTATGATCCAAGTATAGCATCTGTCTTCCCTGTATTCTGCATTTGCACTGACATAATGATTCTGAACTTAGGATCAATAAGCTGAGAGAATTAGTCATTATATATGAGTATTGTGTTCTTTCCCAGGGAATTTAATCAGTAACACCATACACAATTAATTTGAACAAATCTAAGCAGGTTACAATGGGATCAGGAGCAAGAATATATTCTTCACAGTCAGGTAATGCCTGTATTAACTGTTCAGATTAAAATTAGAATTTGAATTAAAATTCAAGTGATACCCATTTGCCTTTAACGAATTTCTTGGAAATAATCACTGCTGAAGTACATATTAAGCCCTTTCATTAACCTCTAAAAGAATGCCTCTAAGTGTTGCTCCTTGGCTGAGATGTTAATATGCTAGTCATGCTGATGACCTGTTCACAAAAGCTGAATTACTGGCTGCATTTGCATTGATCTACAGATGAAGAGTGCTATTTCAGATCTGTGGTGTTCTCCAGCTACAACTGTATGCAGTTATTTGAGTGATAATATGGCAAACATTAATTATGTTGATGAAAATGCATCCATTCTTAATGTGATGAGTATAAAATATATGATTTTATATATATGATGGGAAATATTATACAATGAATAATAATTTTTCCATCAAAGATACCAAAACAGACAGTTATTGCAGTCATAAAAGCTTATCGTGTGAAGGGGTGAGACACAGGGCAAGAAATTGAGTGATCTCAGTGGGGAAATTGCTTGACTGGCATTGCACAGCTGATTGTTGCCTCAGAAAAGAAAATTGCCTATTTTCAGAGGACAGCTTCTTTTCTGATATGCTGACTAGCTGAGGTTCACAGCTCATGGGGTCCTGATCAGTGAGGTGCTTCCCTAACAAACTGTGCCTAAATGTGAGGTCTGCCACAGCAAAGCAGGTAAGGCAGCTTGGACTGGGAAATGGGGCAGTGAGCAAGGAAGGGCACACAGAGGTTCAGAAGCTCCTCTGGGGGCAGGTGACAGATGCAGGAGCAGTAATGCACTTTGCTTTCTGTCTTTGCCCCAGCTCCTGCTGCTGGGAAGTTTCTGGGTCACTGTGTGTGCTTGTGTTGTGCAGTAGGCAAGGAGGCAAAGGCAGGGTGAGGGTTGAATTGGGACCACGGGTGACACAGATGTCAGAAATGGTGAAGCGTATCTCAAAGTTGGTCAATCAGTGCTTTGTCCTGTATTGGCTGCCACAATCTGGTCCTTACTCTGGTCATGAAGTTTGTCCTCCTGATGCAATAGAAAAAAATAATGCAAATTATGTAAAGTTACAGTGTTGGGTTACTGTGGAGAGGTCACCCTTTGTTCTGGCCTGACAGTCCATTTAGTGGCAATGATGGAATTAACTGTCTCTTCAAGATGAAAGCTAGTGACAACACACATCTCTGGTACATTCCTGTAATATTTCTCTTCAGTTTAGCATGTCTTGAAGGGAGGGTTTTAAGCCTAAAAGCAGGTGGAAGTGTTATGTTGAAACCAGACATATGCTGTATAAAGACGAATAAGTAGAAACAAGGTGTATTAGCAGTACTCATGTGTTTGTGTGCATTAAAAAAAAACTGAAACAGAAATTGTTAGGCCGAGTTAAAAAGAAAGGCATGTTGCAAGATTTGAGTTTCCTTCTGTGTGAAGTAGTTTGTTGGTAATTAAGATTTTCTGGGTGTAGTTATACATAATCTGTTCCTGTTGGGAGAATTCCCATAAATTAATAGTATTGATAAGACAAATTCAGTTATACTCCCGCAAATGCAAAGAAATAGAAATAATTCAAAGGATTTTTTTAAGAGAAAAAAGGATGTGGCCATAGCCCATAGGGAAAAAGAAATGGGGACAAATTTATCCAATACCTAGTAAATCTCTAAAATCTAGGGCCAATAGGTTTGTATCATAAAGCAGTTGAGTCACACATCCTGTCTTATGGTTACTTTTAGTATTTGATGGGAAAGTTGCCTAGTTTATCCATTTATAAATAAGATTTTTTTTTTCATTGAATTACAAAAAGTCTGTCCTAGCCTCACTGTATGAAAATGAAATTGCAGTAGTTAAACCTCATCAGCTTCAAGCCTCCTTGTATGAGGCATGGTATCAAATAATCCTCAACTGTTCCTCATTCAGTATTACTCAAGTCCTTTACTCTAGAATTATCTTAAAATACAGCACTGGTACTGATGAGTATTAATGTGCTTTTTCAAATATACTGTTTCAAAACATATGCCAGGATTAAAAAAGAAGGTTCTTCTTCTGAGCCCCAGTGGGGAGGTGGCTTAGGAGGTCCCTGCCTGGATAAAAAAAAATAAAAATAAAATATTTTAAATTACTGTTAGAAACTTCTGCCCAGAAAACCAATAAACCTTTCTGTTATTTCAGCTTTTCATTTATTATGCTAAGCACAATGTAGTAGAGAAATGGTTTGGGTTGAGCTCTGTCCTATAAAATAATCTGTGTTTGTGCTGCTGGAGAATTTTGGAGTTTGAGGTTCCTGATCTTTTTTCTTCTACCAAGTCAAGTTTTCCTTTGAAATACTTTTTTCACATGGCTGTTGCCACAAATAGATAAGATGAGTTCTTCAGAGACTGACACTGATTGTAGCTGATTTTGGCATTCTTGAAAAGCTACTGCTACAGTCTGAAAAAGGGTGAGACCTGGCTGAATTGCTTGTTGCAAATATGTTGTGTAGATTTGTGGGTAGGAGCCATTGTAGGTGGACTTGGTGAAGAACTTTCAAAATAGGCTCCTAACTTAACATATACTGGGAACTGTGAAGTATTTTACATAAAAATGTCATGTGTAAATACGTGTTACATAACCAGAGCAAGCAGCTGTAATGTGGCTGGGGAATGCAAATAGCTTCCGAAGGGCCTAGGACAGGGAACAGCCCACAGGTTGCCTGGAGAGATCAATGTTAATTACAAAAGCGGTTGTTTCCTCAAAATGTGTTTGTCAGAGTTGTTGCAATTGAAAAGAGGGATGAATGTGATAAAACAAGGCAGCTATTTGGTTTCCAAGAACTATTCACAAACATAGAATTAGTGCTTATATTTGTTGTTGTACTGCTTTGTTTGTTTTCAGATAATGCTGCAGCACAGAAAATACTGGTTTGTAGAAAATGGAAAATCAGTAAACCTGCATTTAAGTTACAGTTGACTTCAAAGAACACCTTTGATTCTGGAGGAGTAGGTTTGGAACTGAAGTGAATTTTCTTTGCATTTACTTAGCTTCTATTCACGCCTTCCTTTCTTTTGTTATTTTTTGTAATTTCATTGATACATCTACCAGTGGTATATATAAAAACATGGTATAACAATGACATAATTAATATGCCCAGAAGCACATGAAAGCACTTTGATGGGTTTGTAGTTTACCAACACTGGTTTTACAAGATTAGGCTGTAGCTTTCCAGCTGACCTATGTGAGTTGTTTACTCAGTCTCTCATAATGCTGAAAATCAAGTTGTTTTTGGCTGAGTGAGCAGCAAAGTGTTACCATCGTCAGTGCTTACCAGTTGGGCTTCTTTGCCTTAGTGAGCCAGTCACAATTTTCAATTAGTTTAAGGATAATAAATTCAGAGAGCAATTTTGATCTCAGCTACAAAATTACTTGTTTAAATGCATAAGACAGTTTGAGATACAAAGGAAAAATTATTCATACATAGAGAAAAGAACCCCAGAACACAAACTTTTTAAAATTTAGTGGAAGAGTTTATTGTCTTTGGAAGGTTGGAATTGCTGGATCTTGCATGTAATGGCCTTACAGCTTTTGTCCAGTCGTACTTTCCAACAAGACAGATCAATAATCCTTTTAAGCAGAATGAACAGTGTAAGCAGCTGGTAGTACCTGTGCTCAGTGTTCTGGGCCACTTCAGTGCTCTCAGCCCAGGCCCTGACCAGCCTGGTAACACTCACTACGAAATGCAATAGCAATATTTAGGGACTTTGTAGTTGTTTTGGCTGTAGGACTCGAGAGTGAATGAATTTGGCTTGTAAATGAAAGCCTTCTGTTCCCTAGGAGAAGGTGATTCATTTTAGAGTAACTGTGTGGAGTGTGTATTGTGCTGTTCCCCAGGTAGCTCTGTGAGAGCACTCTGCTACTCAGAGCTAAGGTAGTTATGTCTCCTGATCATATTGCAAGTTGTTGTTCTTTTGATGTGCAAAGTTTGTTGTTTGATTGCACAGACATAAGTGATTTCTCGTCACCTGTAGCCAAGGCACAGTGGAATTGGAAGTTCTGCAGTGTTTGCTGTACAACATAGTTTTATGTCACTTACATGAGGCCTCAGGTCTCTTGATTTATCAGCTTAACACCTGTTAGATTCATATGACAAAATCAGAATAAAAATTCATATTCTCTTTTGTGAATTCCCTTCACTAGAGGTAATCCAAAGGCTTTATTTCTTCAGTTTTGCTGGTGCATTCGCTGCACATAACAATAATTATCTGAGATAAAAATCTACTGTACTTTGACTCCCGTTGATAGTGAAGCTCATTACACCCCCATTATAATTATTACCCTCTTTATGTATATCTCGTTAAACACTTCAAAAGCTGGCATCCAGGGGATGCTGTTTTAAGAAACTATTTAAGTGATCAGAATGAATTATGTAAGATATTAACAGTATGTTCCTTCTACATCACGTCAAATCTTACAAAATTTGAGGTGCATAATAATCAGAATTCTACAAATAATATTACTCTGTCTAACAGTTCTCTGACACTTTCCCAGTATTCATTTGCTTCACTAATGCAAATTTACCTCGGGGAGCAGTCCTACCAAAGGCAAAATAGTAAAAGCCATGGCCAACAAAGGGTATCTCTACCCTTTGTTAGGGCAGCCAGCAGAAGCAGAAATGCAACTAATAGCATATAAGGATAATTTTATTAAAAACCCAAACATTTGTGTTTTATCAGTGAAGCTGTACCATTCCAGACATGGACTCTTGGCTCTTGGTATGTGACAACTTCAGCTGTGTAGTGGGGATCAGATAACCCAATGTCACAGAGATTATCAGTATCAGAAATGTTGCTTTTCACAGTTTACACCTTTTTCTTTAGCATTTCTTTGGCAGCTGTGCTGTGACATGCAGGAGATAATGCAAACTTAGACTGAAATATGATTTTCATTTCACTGCTGAAGAGCTTCACTTCCAAGAACATAGCAGTCAATATATGAAAGCCTGCTTTTCTATTAAAGACAATTGAATTTTTAGAAATATATTTCTGCTCTGCAAAATGACTCTTAAAAATTGAATTCTGAAGTGAATCATAGGGCAAAATGAGTTTATTTAATAGCAGGACAAGACTATGTTGGTTTGGAAAATGTAGCAAAAATCTCTATAGTTTAGGCATTGCTATTGACAGCTCTTCTCTGTGAATGCTGAGCTGTTTAGCAGTTGCATAAACCTAGTAATTTACACAGATATTTTACATGTCTGAGGATGCTCTTTGAAAATAATGGATGGCATAGTTAGTCCAAAGAATGAAACAAACTTGACAAATACATCAATGCAGGTCTTGTAAAAACCAAACCCCTATTTAACTTCTTGCTGTGGTAGAATTGGTTGTGCAGAGCTTACTAAACCCAACCTTTTAAAAAGTTTGTTGCTTGTACTGTGCAAATGCATCAGAGGCATTGGGGGCGGGGGGGGGAAGGCTGTTTTTTTGTTTTTCTGACCATATTTGGACCAAGTTTTAATGCACTCCATTGTTTTACCCCCCTGGAACAGCAGTATATATCCATAGTATCTCCTTGCTGAACCATTGTAACAGTAAAGCTTACCTGAGTGACTAAAAGCAGCAATAGGATCCAGGATGTTTGCTTTGCATCCTGAAACTAATACTGAGATCAAGCTGCTAATACTGGAGGTAGGCCCAGGTCTATTTTGGAGTCATCACTTCTGATTCTCGACAGTTTTGTTATCTAGACTGAGATCTTATTTAACTTGGCTTATATTCTAGTATATGAAAATATCATGCATGGAATGCCATGCATGAAAATCTAATCTGGAAATACCACGCATTCGTGTGCACAGCTTCTGGTTATTTATTAAGGAACAGCTGTTTCAATTAAACTTTCGGTCATAATAAAAAACTAGTAATAGTTTGACTCAGTAGACATTTTTTAAAGCATATTAAATATTTAAACAATTTTTTTCTGCTGATGGCTAAGAGAAGTGTCTAGTGTACCTCATCTGTTGGTGATCACACAGGAACACTGCAGAGGGTCCTCTTATGTGTAAGCAAACACTCTGTCCCTCCTGCTCCTTCTGGATGTAGGAGACTTGCTGATTTCATTCTAGTTCCAAGAGTAAATAAAAAATGGGGTGTAAAATGAAATATCTGTAGATTGCTCTGATATTTACAAATGCATTTAATAACAGAAAAAAACACAAACATTTGCTGTATTATTAAGAAAAATAAAAGTCCACAGAATAGTGAGGTGAGCTTTGTATCCACATATGCATACCCCACTAAAGTAGCTGCTCATTTTCATTCATTCCTTGTTTTTATCCTTTTAGATTTTTGTCAGATTCTATTACTGGGTTATGCTACACTGTTGATTAGCAGTAAAAGTGGTAGAATGTTGGGTATTTAGTGTAGCTTCTCTTGTTTCTTTTCTAAACATGGACTACTTTGATTAACAACACAGTTTTGATATTTCAGGTGTGTTATGAATTAAACATATATTTTGCATGCTACAAAAAATGAGATTACCCTTTATTCTTGCTTTTCCACAGAGATACAAAAACTTCTGGCTCAGAAATAAGATTCCCCTCTCCCTACCCCACCTCAAATTTTGTGTTCACGTTTTTCTACCAAGTCCTTTCCCAACTCATGCACAAAAGCAGTGATGTCTGAAGAGCAGAAATCTCTCAAAGATGGAACCTGAAAGGTTGAAAGTGTCCAGGCATGAGCCAGGATCTGTTCTGCCAGCAGAAAATATGGGAGACTCTTGGGCAATTTAGTGTAGAGTGCCAGAAACCTGGTTCTTATCAGGCAATATCAGCAGACTTCAAAGGATGCTTTGTGACTGAACATTGCTTTCTGTGCTGCAACAGTGAGGCATCCTGAACAGACTGAGCATATTCCCAATTTGTCAGGATGTCTTGGAAGGCAAGGAGGATGGATCAGCATTTTCTGTGTAATGCAATGGTTAATAAAAAGTGAAGCAAGTTTTAGGGTGAGTGAGAAACATATTTCAGTCCTTCTGTTTTACATTCTTATGATACTCGAAAAGATTTTCTTCAAGAATGCCATTTTGGAGGCAAACACATTAAAAAAAAAAAAAGTTGCAGGGTTGTGGTGTTCCACCCTGAAGGGAAGCACCAAGGTTTGTAGATGCCCATGGTTGAAAAGGAACTGCAAATATCAGAGACTTAAAATAAACCATTTTTATTGGTAAATTATACTCTTGGCATGGAAATTGGTATGTTAGTCCCTTATCTTCTCGTGTAAACAGAGTGCTGGATTTTGAATAAAGGGTAGCGTGAAAGAGGAGAGGGAGAGAGAGAGAAAAAGATCACCAGTGCTGGCTCCAGCATTGATCCAGCACCCTGGGATGTGCACACCTGGGATTTGTGGAGGTAGGGTTTTATAGATAAGTTTTTCCCACCCTAGAGGTAATGTTCTCACTTTCTATGCAAGTAGTTACCATGTGCAGTTCATTCTTCTTGGCCTATCTGGAAATGGCTCAGAGCCTTTTGGGGGTCTTGGGTGATCTTGTTTTCCCCTACTGAGCCGGCCTTTGGTTGACAGTCCATATCCACTTCTTGATCTCAATACTGTGGCTGTGCTATGTTGTGCTTATTCCCAGGACCCAGAACATTTGTCCCAGAAGAGTACTGCCCTGTCTCCCTTGTGGCCCCTCCTCCAGCCCCATGCCATTGTTTCTCACGGAGCGTCCTTGCCAGCAATCCTTGTTGGCTCCGTTGCTGTCCGACCATTGGTGTTTGAGATGTGCAGTCAGCCCCTTGTCCCCCAGGCTGCCGCAAGGGTGTCTCTACAAAGGGCTAGCAGCAGAGTGTGTAGTGAGTGAGTAGATTCTTGGCCTGGGTCTCGTTAGGTGTCCCTCTTGTCCCAGAGCTGCCCATTGCAACAAGGAGTAGCGTGTAACTCCAGAGTAACCAGTGGAAGTTTCATAGTTAGAACCAACCGTGAGGCTTCCTGGAATAAACCTGTACAACATCTTCTCTCTGCTTTCTCAGGGCTGGTTTTAAGACGAGTCACCAAACAGATTCTGTGGTTTTAAGTAATTCATTCTTGAGTATTTGAGAGATCAGTAGCTTTGTAATATCTGAGCTAAATTTAGCTATGCTTTATGTAAAGACGGCAACAAGTGTTCTCTTAGAGTGCTAAGTGATTGGATGGAATAATTAAAAAAAAATTACATATTGCTTTCTGTCTTCTTTTATGTCTTACTCTGTAAGAAGAAAATATGAGAGGATTGGTATACTTTAGTCTACCATTGTCTTACAGTGAAATGAATTTACAAATAAGTAAACAGAATAGTTTTGCTTGTATTTGCTATGATATTTGAAAAGCTGCAAGTGTAGAGTGCTCTGGGTTGGCTTTTTTTTTTGTAAAAAGAATTTGAATAGACTTATGTTTGACTGTTTGTAAATATACAATGAAAATACTCAGCCTGTCTCAGAGTAATTTGGTCATAAAAAGCTTGAGTTTGAATTAGCGCATTTTTGTCAGGGTTGCGTGACATAGTACAAGTTTTGGCGGAAAGACTCAGTATTTCTGTGTTGTGTTTTGAGCAATGCTGATTTTTTTTATGATTCCCACCATACAGTTAGATCTCTTGGTCCTGGGGAAATATGCCTTTGTCAGTAGAGCTGGAAACTGTGAGTTAGGGAGTCTAGTTTTGGGGTTTCCATGAAAACTTATCAAAGTTACAAATGCTCTGCTTTTCCAATTTTCCATAAGGAGAATATGAAAAAATGTACTTTAATTTTCTTTATAAGGATAGCCGTGTTTTAATTCAGTCGCACTGTATTTTAATTTCCTTTATAAAGTATTTTGAGAATTGCAGGTAAGCATTTTTTATAGAGGAACAGATATTTATTGGCAGAAATTTGTCTTGGATTTACTGTAGGTTAAGGTAATTTTCTTTGGCATCTTTAAGAACAATTTCAACAGTATAAAAATATCCACTCTGGGGAAAATTATTACTTTATACTTCTGTTGAGCTGTCATGGACTAACCAGAAGCCTGGAGGCTCAAAGTGCTGCTTGAGAAAGTACAGCTTTTCATTTTACAGGGAGTGTGTGCCCCTTTGGCAATTTATGGACAAGGCATGGCTATAGTCAGGCCTCTGTAGGATTTAGATGGTGAAAGATGAGTAGGAAAAATTTTATCTCCACTTCTGTCTTGTGCACCTAAAGCCAATATTGTTCCATCTCGCTGAGTTTTGTTAAACAAACCATCTACAAAGATCAGATTTATTTAGCTGTTATTGAATTACTCCAGCTCCTGTAAAATACAAGGCTAAAGCACACTAAAAGGTGATTTTGTAAATAGAGCCCATTCTGTTTCTATTGTATAAACAGAGTTTAGGGTCACAGGTTCTTACTTTCGTAGTCTGCGGTTGTCTCACTACTGAAGTTCACCAAATAAGGTCTCAAACTAGAGAGTGTTTAGCTTTCCAGGTGCTGAGTGAGATCACCAAGTGGTCAGAGAAACTTTTTTTGTCTAAATCTTCCCTGATAGCAAAGCTTTTCTGAAAACTTGGAGCTCTCTGTATTTGCTGTTATTTTCAGCCATCAATATGCTATTGATTCTACTTCTTACCAGTTCCCAAGGCTATAAATAGGAATTGATAATTTGGAAATATGTGATTGACTCCTGTACAAGAAGAGACAGTTCTGCTGATTAGTATTTTTTGTATGAATTCTGAAGTCGTTACTCAAACAATGCACTCAAATTTATGTTTTAAAGTAATGTCCTTGCAGATCAGAACTGACATTGGTTGTTGTTACTTAGTTTGCATAACCATGATATTTTTAGAGGCATTTGTGGCATCGGCCCCTCTAAAATACAACAGAATCTGTCAGTCCACTTCTATTTGCACAGAAATAAAAATAATTGAAGAAAGTTTATGGAGTCCAGATTTTTAGATGAGACTTCATGCCCTCCAGTGAAGTAGAACTAAATGCTCTTGTGAAAATTCCCACGTGGCTTGTATTTGATTAGTTAGCTGACGCTCACAGGCTGGGACTGGTGCACTCAGTCAGTAACAGCATGCACAAACCTTTGGAGGTACATTTTTTAGAATTTGGAGTTGGATAAGTGAAGTTTTCTGGGTTTGGGACAGGCCTCCAGGGAGCAATTAGTACAGCTGGTGTGTAAACACAGCACTCATTCATTGGTGGGAATAGAGTTTGTGTGTGTAAAGTAAAGAATAAACCTTGAAAGATGAGATGTGTCCCTTCTGCATTTATGACTCTGGATGTAAGTTTTAAGCAAGTTTAATCTGTTGTGTCAGGGCGGACTGAGTGTTGCTTGCAGGAATATGAAAGCTTTGGTTGTTTTCTGCAATAATGCATTCAGCTTCAATTTTTCATCCATTTTGAAAGAAAAAAGGGACAAAATGGTCATTTTTTAATGTTTTTCAATGGGTTATAATTGTTTAGATATTTTTCTGATCTGTGTTTCCATACATTAACATAATTTAATTTAAATTTTTTTATTACGTTTAAAACATAATCCAATTTATTTAGGTAGCAGAAGGTGTGTGGGTATGGTTTTTGGCCTAGGAATATGATCTGGGACTACCAAATTCAGATGATTTGCTTTTGGAAATGAGAATCTGTTGCCATGGCCCACGGAACTGTAAAGCTCAGAGCAAGTTTTACAGTGTGATCATAAACAAATTTTCAGTGCTTTGAGAAAAAAGCTCCCATTTGGGGTGAGGAGGCACATAGGGCACCAGGCCAACCCAGTTTCTCTGCAGCTGCAGCCAATCCTTTGTCAAAGGAAGAGGATGACTCCCACTCACATTGTGCTTTTGGTGACCAGAGGTACCTTGGTCACTACTGACCCAGCTCCAGCAGGATGGGCTCAGCACTGAGTGACCAATGGACTCCTAGCCCTGGTTCAGGTCCCTTAAACTGCCCAGGCTGTGGTTAATAGGAGCACGGTATCTCCCTCAAGGTACAGCTTTTACAGAAATTCAGACAGAGGCATCACTGAGATTCCAAGGACTCCTTTCAAAAATTTAGCCCAAGTGCTTGATACCTCCTTATTTTGAACAGAGGTTGCGTCATCACAAGACTACAAGCAGCTCCCTGAACTTGTGAGGATGGTTGGGTTTTTTTTCTGCAGACATGTACTTAACTGCAGACATCACTGGTATTCAGTGAGACTTGTAAATTCCTAATATTTTATTTTTTACAGGTTAGTTCAATTAAGTTAGACATCCTGTTTATACTGACTTCTTGCCTGACGGCAGCCTATGGACAGAAGAGACAAGCTGCAGAGCAGCCTGGCAGTATTTGATTGCCTTCTTTAGAAAGAAGGGAGAGAGTTTAGGCAGGAACTGGTAAATGAACATTGCAATGGCAAGTCTGCAAAAACATTTTCCTCCTTCCCTTCTCCTCCTTCCAAATCCTTAGTTTGAATGGGTTCTGCTTTATTCATCACTATCAATGATTCACCAAATTCAGCTTCTCATACCAAAGCAGATCTATGTTTTCACTAAGTTTTTACAAAGATTTTCATAAGCTGTAAAGTGTTATTGATTTAAGGGGAAGTTAAGGTGAGCCAGTAAGTTGTGCTTCAGTTCTCTTAACCTGCATTGGGAACTCCTTCATGGAATGAGTCCCAGCCAAGATGATGGGATTTCAGTTAAAATTTCAGGCGATGAAGTGATCATGAGGGAACAAGAAAACATCTTCATTAGAGCCACTGACCCCTTGAGATGGCTGCATCTCTGTAATTACAGTCATGTAATCAAGCATGGAAAGCAGTTCATGTGTTTTGGACTTTTGGAGTAGGTTTTTTTTCCAGAAGGTTAGTTGGCTGTTGAACTAGACTAATTAAAAGCGTGTATAAGAATAATCAGGGGAAAGACACTGAATAAAGGAAAGAAGGTTTTATGAAGTGTGTCTAGGAGGAAAACCAGATGAGAACAATGACGAAAGCAAAAATTAAGTTGTGGTTTGTCTAAAAGCCTGAATGATGTGACAGCGTGAGTGAGAATTCCCTCAGTTATCCCAGATCTTCGTTTCACCTGCACTCAGTTGCAAACACTAATTTTTGCTGTTTCATATGATGTAGTGGGAGCATTGTTGGAAGATTTATTTCTCTGCTTCAAATGACAGTGACAATAAGGAAATCAAGGTAACAAAAATCCATGGCCTAAATAAACTGCTTTTCTAGAATCCATTTTTAGATAAATATTGCTACAACTTTCACTGTAGACCAATTGTCAGGATTCAAGAAAAACTAGTTTTAATGAATATATGTAAATTATTGTGTGAATTTACCCATAGGGTAACTTTGCAAATCAGTTAGTCACTTCATCGGTTTAATTCTGTTTTTAAAGAAATAACTGTTCTGCCAGTGATTTACTTGTAATTTTAAAAATACAGTTGATGTTACTATCAACTTTGAAGAAATTTTAGTTGTCTGAATTTGAAAGTGTATTTTAGTTTCTAAGCAAAAGGAAGTTAAAACTTTTCTGACCATTTCTAGACTGTCCTCATAACCTTATTATTGCAACATTTGTTGTTTTTCTTCTGTTTCTCTTATCACTTGTTGACTTGTATTGTCCTTTTTTTAGTTTGCAAGCAATGCTGGAGCTAGAAACATCTCTTTTGATCTATGATGTCTCTAGCATACTTCTGGGCATAATTATAATCATAAAAATCTTTGAAACCTTTCTGCCTGATGTCTTGTTATCACTAAAGTTGAGATGTTCTCTACTGCCACCATAAAAAAAATTAAATAAAGTCTATTTTTAGCCTTCAAACACAAATAAAAACAACCAAACAAGACTGCAGTTTACGTCTTTGTAGCATACAAAAATATCTGTTTCATTGCAATATCTTAAATTCTCTCTTAATCTCTCAAACCCCTATGAATAAAGCATTGGATTACCAAGTAATACCCTTCATCACAAGGAATTAGGCACTTTAGCTTTAGGCTCCATCTAAACCGTTGCATTAGGAGAGATGTTACTGACGTCATGTTTTCCAAGTTCCTGTTGACTCACATGGTGCCTTCCCTCACCCTTTAAGATCTTGTTGAGATAAAATCTGTGTCTCATGACCCTCTTAGTTCTCCTTTTTTGGGTGGCTTTGAGGCACCAGCATGCATAGGATTTTCTAGCAAGGAGTCGGAAACTTAGTTCCTGTTTGTGTGTGTGCCAGTGAGTCTGTAACAGAGCTTTGGCAAACTTGGGATTGCCTTCATCTGTAAGTTTAATAAATCAGGATAATAATTTCCTTGTAAGAAGAGTGTTTTTAATTAGGACCTTGATGTGCTGATGTCTTCTGTCTTCAATATGCAAAAATTTAAAGGACATCCAGCTAATGATTCCCTCTTCCCTTTTCTCCAGCTATCATATTTTAAAACTTGCTGTTGTACCAGAGTTTTTGTACTTCTGTATCACGAGTTGTGGGAGTTCTGTTAGACTTCATGGAATAAAATGCATGGAATACAAGTGTATACTCAAATCCTTATTGCCTCCTCACTTCAGCAGGCTGGCAGTGAGGAATTCAGCTGGCGCCTGGTCAAAAACTCTCCTGATTTTGAAAGATACTCTCCCTTTTTAAGGCAGAGGAAGTGTAAGAGTCTCCAATGTGGCCTTGAACGATCATTCAGCCTTTAGTGTTTATGAAGAATCACATTCTTGCTAAAAGTTGTTAAAACAAACCTCAGTCCAGAACAATTTTCTTGATAACATGCGCTGTGCAATCTTATCCCATGAAAGGATTTGTGATTGCATTCGTATTTCTTCCATTTTGACAAATACACATGATAGTATGGTAGATCTACAGTAAGCATGAATTCCTTTTACATTGTATGTCCCCATAATCTGGATAATTGCTTTTGTGAAGCTATTTTAGTTGGATATTTCATGGTTTGCTGGACAGCTTTATCTTGTAGATTTATCTTGTAGATTATTGATACTGCAGTCCATAACAGAACTGGCAAGGGTTGTGTTGAATTGATTTTTTTTTTTTTTTTAAATTCAGCACATCACCAAGCAGGTGCTGACTTCTCTATCTACAAAACTGTCACTTGATGTCATGTTCCCCAGGGAGCTGTAACATCCTGTCATCATGTACTCAAGAAAACGCCTATAGAGGACCTAATTAGGCAATTTTTTTATGGATCCATTGTGCTTCTGCATTTTTTTTCTAGTGTGTTATTATAAAATAGTAAAAGTCAAATTGACCTTATAGCCTGCAACACTACTACACCTTTCACCAGGAAGGTTGTCAGCCTGAAAGTTGGAATATAAGGTTTGCAGTCTGTCCTCACTTCACAGATCCCAAACATTATGTTCTGTTTACCCTTGGCACTGCTGTAAACAAGAATCTTTCTGGTCTGCTGAGTGATTATGTAAATAGGGCTTTTATATAAAGTATTTTAAGAATCCAGTAGAACAGAATAACTTCTTTAGAGTTTTTTCTTTTTTAATGGTAATTATATAATTGGATAGGGTTTAGGTTATTTTTTTTTCTATCTGATATGTAGATCCCAGGTCTCTTTTGAGCATTTTTACTGAAAAATCCTAAAAATCATTCAGGAAAAGAAATCTGCCAGGCTCCCCCCTACTATCAGCATCCCAAAATGCCTTTGGCAATGAGTAAATGCCAAGCATTTGTTATTTGGCACTAGACTTGTCCCTTATTTCTTTGAACTCAAACATGTTGCATAAGATTGGTAAAGTTATGCTAAGCTAATAATTGAAAAAACCAAAAAACTCCCAAACCCTCCCTTGATCCAGCCTTTCCAATTTCCATCTAAGTCGTTCCATCAGGGGAAAGCTACAGAGGAACCTGTGTCCCCTTAAGTGTAACTGACTGCCTGGTGTCAGCAAAAGGTGCAGGTGAGCACTGGCAGGAAAGCAGCTCCTTTTTCTTCTATCATTCTCCCCCCTGACTCCCCTTTTTATTTTTAGTCAGGTTTGGGGCACTTTCTCACTCTTCCTTTCCTATATGATTTGTGTACCAACTACTTTGTTTTGCTTTTGAAAGCATTCATAATTTTGTACCCATCCAAACTGATTTTTCTGATTCTATTTTAAAATTTGATTTCTATCTCCAGTCAGTTTTTCTTTACAAGGTAAGGCCCTGTCATAATCTTACCACATTTTTCTTCTTTTTATAGGATTTTTTATAAGATTTTTAAAGTAAGATTTTTTTTCTTTTTATATGGCCCCTAACAACTTGATGTCTTTGGTTAATCATGACATTTACTAAGTACCTCAGGTTAGAATTTCCCAAGTGGTCAGACAACTTTTGAAAGACATGGTTGACAGAGAAAAGATATGAAACTGTTTTTTAATTTGATTAGTATTGTTTCCTTTGAAGCTGGAAATTGGAATTTAAAACCAATAATGTTAATTATGATTACTTTACATTTTGTTTAAGTATTCACTATATGCAATAAGCCTTTAGTTGTGAGAAAAACTGAATCTGCTTTAAACTTCCAATAACTGTTACTTAAACTTGCAATATGTTTTGTCTTTTGTTTCTACAGATTTCTGTTTTGCCCCTGGAGAGTTTCGTTATGGCAGCCCCCAGTGAACAATGACATCCTTTGACAAATACAGATGCCAAAAAGCCAGACGAAAACAGTGGCCTTGTTTCGTATTTACTCCAACACTTTGAAATGGTGCTCTTAAGGTTTTGTTACTGACTCTCACTGGAAAAAAAAACAAACTCCGGACTGGACCTTTTTCCCCCCAGCCCGCTCCCAGTGTTCTTATGGATGCTTGACACAGTGACATCATGTAGTAGGCCCTGAAGTGTTGTCATAATTGAGTTGCAATGGTTTTATACACTTCTCCATTTCCCAACAGCTTTCTGTCAGTTCTGCATTCTTTTTCCTGGGGCCTGATTTTCCCATGTTACTGGCTAGCAGACAGGCTCGTGGGCTCTTTTGTTCCAACCACCTATGAAAAACGTCAAAGAGCAGATGACCCGTGCTATTTTCATGCACTCTGCATCATTATTACCACTCCCATCTACCTGGCACTCTTGGTAGCCTCTCTTCCTTTCGCTCTGCTTGGCTTCTTGCTCTGGTCCCCGCTCCAGTCGGCCAGAAGGCCCTACATCTACTCCAGACTGAAAGACAAGAACCATGCCAATGGAGCCACACTGCTCACTGAATGGAAGGCTGCAGGGAGTGGGAAAAGCTTCTGCTTTGGTAGTGCCAATGTCTGCCTGCTGCCCGATTCTCTGGCAAGATTTAATAATGTTTTCAATACGCAGGCCAGGGCTAAAGAGATTGGCCGGAGGATCCGAAATGGAGCGAGCAGGCCACAGATCAAAATATACATAGATTCTCCTACCAACACATCCATCAGTGCAGCGAGTTTCAGCAGCCTGGTCTCCCCCCAGGGTGGAGATAATCGTACTGTTAATGCTGGCATCAAAAGGACAACATCCATGGAGTACAAAGGAGAGAACTGTGGCTCGAATAACGGCGAGGAGAACAGAGAAGATAAAGGTGGAAGTGGAGAGCCACATGAGGGAGAAGAAAACACTTGCATTGTCCGTATCAATGGAGAGGAGAATGGCCACATGTCAGACACAGAAACAGACACCGGCAATGGCCAGGCTCGTGCCAGTGGCCCAGCAGAGCCCTCACTGGAAGGTGATGCAGAGATCTCAAAAACACCGAACCACAAACAGAAGGAAGGAGATTCTGGGAGTTTAGACAGCTGCTCTGCCTCACGAGAGTCCCTAGTCAAAGTCCGTGTTGGAGATGGAACAGTGGACCAAAGCACTGTCAACAACAAGCTCCTCTACAAAGCTTCAATCATGAAGAAGACTTCAGTGAGGAAAAAGAAACACACAGATGAGACCTTTGATCATGAGATCTCTGCTTTCTTCCCTGCCAACCTGGACTTTCTGTGCTTGCAGGAAGTGTTTGACAAAAGAGCTGCGGAGAAATTGAAAGAGCAGCTCCATCACTATTTTGAATACATTGTCTATGATGTTGGGGTCTACAGCTGCCATGGCTGCTGTAGCTTTAAGTTTGTGAACAGTGGTCTACTTTTTGCCAGCCGCTATCCTGTTATGGATGCTGCCTATCACTGTTACCCCAATGGAAGAGGAATGGACTCCTTGGCTTCCAAGGGAGCCTTGTTTCTCAAGGTAAGAGCCCTTTTGAAGCTGCAAATATTGACTATATATGTGATGTTATAAAGTTACATTATTTTTCTCATGTCTGTTAAAACTTGGAGGCAATATGCAGATTTAGATTTCCTAATATAACCTAATGGGTTATAGTTATAACGTGTATGGGTTTTGTGGCCCAAATACTGTGTTAAAATAATGATTGTGCATGAAATAATGAGGGACTTTTGGAGGTAGAACTCAAGTATCATTTCAAGAGTCAAAAGTTGAAGTAATTTCATGATGTTTTAGTTTCTTTACAGAAATCTGTGTAATAAAACGCATACATTCTAAGCTTCATAACATGAATACAATACAATGGGAATTACTGTTGGTAACAAGCTTGTGCTTGTGTGTTTGTCTGGCAGTCAAAAGACAATCAAAAGTCTAACTGTCAGTATAATAAAACTGAAAGAATTGCAGTGAAATGTATGGCTACTCCTCTCTTGGTTGCAAAAGAATTAGTAAGGAGAGATATGAAGTAGAATAAACAAGACAAACATGCCTGGGACACTGGGGAGCACAAAGCTTTTTTGCTTTATTAACACAGTTTACTTAAATTAACTAATGGTAGAGAGAACAGGAAGCCTGGGGTTATATGTCTGTAAATCAGGAAAAGCAGAAATTAAAGTCTGTGTGCAATGATTTGCTTTTCCAAGACTAATGGCTGTTCATACTTGATTCTTGGAAGAATCTGGCTGTGCTCTTTCTAACCTGGAAAGTGGGCCCTTCTAATTTAATCAAGAATCAAAACATTTTGCCAGAGATCCAACTCTGTAGACCCAAACTTAGAAAGATCTGAAAATCTCCAGAATATTGAATTTCAGATTTTGTGACTTAATCACAGTTTGGAATGGGTTTCACTAACTAAAACTTGAACTTCTTTTCTAATATTGGTAAAGTACATCAGATGCTCAAATTATATGTACTTTCTAGTCACAAGTCCTCAACAAAAGCCATTAACAGCCACTAAGAATATGGATTGTGAATAAGGACCAGTGGGAGGCTTTGTATCCCCTGTTTGTAGTTCTCAAAGCAAAAACTTTTGGTATTGTGGTTTCTGTAAAAAAACCCCCAAATATTAGATTTTAAATTCTGATAATAGTTCGATATTTCATATACATTTGACATAAACAAAAGCCAATCCCTATCTAAATACAAATTTCTAAAAACTGGGTTTAAGCTTTCTCGGTTGCACTCTTATGTGTTTATAAACATCAACAATTTATTTTTTTCATCATAAATTGCTGGAAGCTAAAAATGAACATCGATGTGCAGTATAAATGTTCCTGGGGTCACAAGGACGACCCTTGAACATATGCATATATTGGGGGATTAAGAGATTACAACCAATCTGTTTTTAACTGCCCATTGCTGAGTCATTGATTTGCCATCCTGCTAGGCAGGCTGCAGTGTCTCCATTTCTCTCGCAGAAAATTAAGCCTCTTTTCAAGATTCCACTGGGATGATGAACTTAATTATGGATCCAAGTTGTTAAATAATGTTACAGTTGAGCAGGGAATAGAGACCAATTATTATGAGGTTTCAAAGACAACTCCATTCTTTTAAACATAACAGAATTCTGCCCAGCCATAAGACTTATTTTTCCTCCTGTCTGTGTCATTCTGATATACTGTTCTTCATACCTAAAATATTTTTCATTCTGAGTTAAGACTATCTTGACATGAATTTACTTTATGTCCTAATTATTCAATTTTGTCTTTGAAATAAAGTAGGTTTAGGGGTTGTTTTTCTTGATGTGGTACTTAATCAGCAACTGAGTGGGTGTGGACTCCAGAGACCAAAACTACATACAATAAGTAAAAGTCTGGTTTGTTTTTGAAGTCAGTGAGAATCACTGCAATAACTTCAGAAGCCTTCAGGTGGCAGGAAGCTGGCAGAGGGTATCAGAGCTCTGCTTGGCAGGTGCTGTTCTGGCCAGCACTGTGCCTTTCCCAGAGTGCTCATCCCCCTGCTTCCAGGTGGGACTTTTACTGGCTCTTACAGAATTCTGAATGTGTACAATACCAGCCAGTCCTACACTGAAGTTTCTCTGGTTTTAAAGAGAGAGTCTTGCCAGAACAAGAGTGTCCTAATTGCTTCCCACTCCATAATGGCACGGAGTTGAGGAGTTGAGTCTCTGTCCTATACAAACCGTGTGTTTTTAAGCTCCTGACTCCCGTGGAATGCAGAGTGTTCCTATTTCTGAAGGGCATCAACTGAGTTTTGTTTTACGAAGACTGTTTCCCTTGCACAGCTTCCACCTCTGAGTAAAGGAAGCTTTAGTTGCTCTCTGTGTTGCTTAAAAGCCAAAAGCTGTGCAAAGCAATTGAGGGGAGAAGACTTGCATGGTTTGAAAATATGGATAAAGCCAGTTATTGTTTCCACTCATGGGGAGGATGAAGCCTTTATTCAAATTATTTTGAACCTTAAGAAAGACCCAATATCTAAATTCAGAAGAGTGTTCAGAGAAAGAGTCTGATTCTTGTTCAGTAAGTATGATTGTCTCCTTACTACAAATATAACTGTTAAGGAGATAAATTAAAAGTCTCAGAACTAAATATTTAAAGAAAGTTAAAATATTTTGAAAAAGGCAAAACTACTTTGCAGGGCTCTGTCACAAAACAGATCCCTTTTGCCCTGGTACAAGTGCTTTGCACATTTTTTCATTTCAGAATGGGTTCTGTTTCCAGTGAATAAGAAATGATTTTCCATTGCCCTCATCTTCCCTGCTGTGTCTTCACTATCTGGATTGTAAAGTTCAGGTAGAGATTTGGAAGGATTTGAGAGATTTGCTTAGTCATACAAAATTATTTTACCTGAGAGACTTACAGAGCTCAAGGCTTATTATTAGTAGCTGTAATAACAATCAGCTCTTACCTACTGCTTTTCATTCCTGTGTCTCAGAGTGCATAATGAAGAAAGGTCAGTATCTGCTTAATAGAAGGGGAAACTAAAGTACAGGAAGGTAAAGTGATTTGATTGTGGTTTAACACCTAGGGTGTCACAACCAAGGAGCCAAGTTGGAAGTCAATTACTGAGGCTTTTAGCACTGTTTCACGCTACCTAACAGCTATCTGGAGACCTGTGCAAAGGAAGTCTGCCTCTGTTCTCCTCCTAAGGATGTCTGCCACAAAAGGTGCTGTGCTGATATTTTCCTGACAGAGATCAGACTGGTTGTTCCATCTGTAGAGGCTGATGCTTTCCAGGTCAGGATGAAGACATGAGGATGACGTAGTTGTGAGTAGCTATTGTGTGAAGTCCATTTTCTGCAAAGCTGGAGGACTAATTTGCATTTAGCACTTGGAACTCTTCAAACTCCACCAGTGTTTCTGTCTCCAATCTGAAAGTCTCACTGGGATATAAGAGAAACACAGTCACATAAAAAAATAGCTTATATGAAGGGGGAAAATGTCACATCCAAGTGACAGTTTCATGTCTGAAGTGTTAAACCATTGTTCCTAGTTGCCACTAAAGACTCGGAGGAGAAGTTAGCAAATACATAAATCAGCCAATCCATTTTCATACTTTGACAGTCTGGGCCCTTGGGAGACCCTGCCGTGACTCTCTGTTCTAGCATTGCATTTCACATTAATTTAAAATGCCGAAGAGAAGAGCCCTTGAGTCACTTTGTAGGTTTTATAACTCGCGATGTCTCTGCTGCTGCTGTGCTGCAGATAGAGGTGGGAAGTGGGACTGGCACTGAGAAGCTGGCTTGGACAGGTCTGTGTGTAGTGTGCTGCACATTGCAGTGGTCTCAGCTCCTCTGCAGCTGCTGGTTTGACACACACCTAATGTTGATGCACTGTGGTTTGGATGGATTTAAAGGGAATTATAAAATAACTTTTCAGAAACTGGATGTTGATTTTACAAATCAGCATTGCCAAATCAAGTTTAAATGGCGTCAATGAGTGCTGAGCAGAAATTGTGTAATGTAACCTGTCCATAATTTACTAGAAGGTTTCAAAATGTCAATAACCTTCTTGAGACAGAGGATTTAGTGTGGAGCCTTAGCTATGCTCTGCCAGGGATGCTGTGTTAGATTTGGACAGTAGTGTGACAAAACTGGAAGCATCCTTCACTTGACCTCTTGAGTTCATCCATATTTCTCCAATATGGACAAACTCACCATGTGTATCAATCTAATAAAAACTCACTTCTGCTGGCAAATTTTGCCTCTCTTATCCTTAAATTGTAATAGTTGCAACTGTTATGTAAATCTAAGCTATCCAAGAGATGTAGATGCACAGTGAGAGTGGGGAGGTGAGTGAAAGAGGCATCATTCTCAAAATGGCTGTTAGCTGAGGAGTGAGGTTTTGGAGGCTTCTTCCTGCCAACGAGACTGGGAGATACAGAAGTATGTTGTGTAAAAGACTGTTCTTCCTACTGTTCCTAGTAGGAAACTATTCTGGTTTTTGGCATCTGCCAAGAGAGTCAATTTTAGCAAAAATAAGAATTCTTAGTTAAAACAGAGTATGTGAACATAATGCAAAAACACAGTCTGATGTGGGAAGTTTGAGCATTTAATAGTATTCTTCAAAATCAAAAGGAAAAAAAATGTCTTGTGGATTTTGCTAAATTTCTGGAAGAGCTTGTGTTTAATATTAATTCCTAAGGTTATTAACAGATTTACTTTTCAATTTCTCTGAAAATGAAGGCTGTTCTCAGGGAGTACAGTAATTGTGCAGAGAACATGTTATTATTCATTGCTTAAAAGAAACCTAGCAACCTTTGCTTTGTGTGGAAAGCTCAACTTGTTTTCCAAAGAGCTGATATGGTGGTAACAGATGGTAGAAGGAGCAGCAGCTCTGATTGTGAAACTGCTTTGAAGCACCATTTTTACCATTTTCTCCTCTTGAGGAGCATGCTTTGTGTGAGAAAATGAGGGCTCCCTGAATTAACCTCCGTGATTCTCCTTTTTGATATTTCTGATGCGATGCATTTCGCTTGGGTAATTTAAGCTGCCTTTGCTGTCCCAAGCCAACTCGTGTGTGCTGTGCCTGGGAGTGAAGGGGCAGCTGCTGCAGCTCCACACTGTGTTGGAGAGAAGCTTTTGGACCTCAGGATTGCACAGAAAAGGGGAATGGCTGCTGTCTGACCCCAGCAAAAAACACCTAAAGTTTTCAGTGGTTAGATTTTCTTGTCCTTGATCAGTTGTCCAGTATCTACAGTTATCCCAAGTTGTATAAAAGAAATGTCTAGTGCTGCTCATGAATTTGTTTAGATAATTCTAAAGCTGTGCCATTTAAGGCAGGAGGGTAACCTAAACATTTTCCACATGCTGAGTTTCTGCTGTAAAATATTAATGCAGGAATTGGATGGAGTCCAATAAACTGTCTGAGACTTTTTTTAAAAAAGAACAAAAAGACCCTACCATGGCACTGTACCATGTTCCTTCACTTTGATATAATTAATGTTATTAATCACGGTCCTTTTCCCCTTCATTAAAGGGGACAAATAAAAACTGTTGTGCAGAATGAAATACAGATTTGAGAAGATGTGAGTTGTGGGCTTTATCCCCTTCAGAAAAGTCCTTCATTTGTGGCGCCAATTTGCAGCCACTTTCTCTCACACATAAGCTTAATGAAGCTTTGCCAAATACCAAATTCTCTGAGTTCATGGAACAGTAATTGTCACGTGGCAGGTGGCGAAAAAAAGGATTCTGAAATAATCAAATACAAATGTAGCTAGAAAGAATTACAGAGCACCACATAATTTTGAGCTGACTTCTATAATATTTTAAATGTCTATAATTTAATAAACATAAATAACATGTTTATAACAATAAATTCATGATTTAACTAATGTGTCTTCTTTAGAAGCTGTTACATATTTCTGAAGGCAAAAGTCAGAGCTGTTAATGGGCTGAAAATAAGATAGATCTTTTTGCACCATGTCTAAGCTAACCAAAAATACATCTTTCTTGGGAGTTATGACTAATCTAAGTCATCTCTGTGGGACAGGAATGTTTGAAGTGGGAATGTGAGTAGCTGCAAGTTCTCCTTGGCATCTTCTCTTAACAGTAACAGGAATGAGGCCTTGGGCACACAGCTGGACCTGCTGTTCCAGTGAATTTCTTGATGCCGACTCTCCTGCTTGTACTGGAAATGTGCTGAAATGGGAAACAAGTCCAGGAGCGGTTGATACAAATTGGAAGATTACAGAAATGTTGTACTGAAAGGAAAACAAACTGTATTTTCCTTTTCTTCCTTTTCTCTTGCTTGCTGTTTGCTCATTATACTTACACTGGGTTACACAATGCCATCCCCACTGCAGTGGAAATAGGGAGGTACAAAGCCTGTTACCAGCACATCTCAGAGCCTGAACCCGGAGTGTGAGTGAAATACCACTCCTTGTGCATGTGCAGTTGCTTTATCCACAGTAATTCAGTTGAATCTCAGACTCTTTTTAAGGGAGCTTCCCTTGAACTTAAACAATATTGGCTACATATGGTAAGATAAATATTTCTGTGGGAGTAAGTCACTGTCACATCGACTGTAAATTCTGCTTTTGTGCCCTGCACTTACTCTGTGTCTGGGGTGTTTTATTTCCGACACAGAGAGTCACTCGAGGCTCCTGTGCTGATGATGTTCTTTACAAATGCAATGCTCATGCTTTTGGTTTTTGGGAGGGAGGGTTTTTTTTCCCCAGAGCATGCGGGGGTGCTTTCAGCCTGGTTAGTTTTTCTTCATAACATGATCATCATTAATGTGGTTCTTGTCATGACCATGAATTTGCTTCCTGTAGAGCTCTGTACTTGGGTGATTTACCCTCTTCCAAAGAGCAATGCAGGGAGCAGTACTATGATTCACATTTATTTCAGTGGCAAAATCGACACCTTCATGGTCACCTAAGCAGATGAAATGGATGGTTTTGCTTATTTGCAACCCAAGATGTGATTAAATTCTACTGGCTGAAGTTGGAGCTAGGCCATGGAGATCCCATCTGCCTGAAGGAGTCTCAGTGCTACAGGCAGGTTATTTGCCTTTTCCAGCTCAGGCTTTATTGGCCGCACATAAATTGTGGGGTGACAGACTTTGTGGAGAACTTTTTCCAAGAGTTTGCCAAAATTCTAGCTCTCATCTGGTTTGCATGCCAGGATTTGCTTCCTCTGAGGGGAGAGGTAATGGCATATACTTGGACTTGTGTGTAAATAACTCCTTCATTTTGGAAGGTACACATTTAAGAAACTATCTGCTTTATTTTGGATTTTTTTGAATGGCTCCCTCCTGGCAATGTGAAGATTCTAGAAAATGTCACTAAAGATTAAGTTCTCCTCATAACAAATGTTTTGGATTTGTGTACATAGTATTGGTCAATATTTGAGACTCTAGATTCGTTCTTTAATCGAGTGAGATTTCTCGTGCACAGCTCTAACTTTTAATCATTAAAGAACTTTTCTTTCCAAGCACTTGATGATTCACTATCACAGCAGTGACCTGGTTTAAGCTGTTTTTCAAAGTGGTAAAGAAATGTCCCAGTATTGAGGTAGCATTCCCATGGGTTTTGTTTAAGTATCTGTTGATGCTTCTCTTGACATCCAGATGTGATAGAATTGTTTTGCACCACTGGAACAGATGTGTGTAAATATAAACTCTTGAAAGACAAGGTATTTGTCAAGTTTGCAGCTTTGTATATGTATTATGCTAGCATATGGAAAACATGAGATCTGCAAGATTTTCCCGTTAGCTCAGGGAATTCCCATGATAGCAAGCAGTGTGATTGAATTTAAAGTTATTTTCCTTTGCTGCAGCTCTAAAATTTCAGCTATTGCTACTCAGTAGTTTTTTTTTTCCTGTCAACAAGAATCTTTGTGCATAACCTTGTTGGTTTGATTTCTTTCCTAAGCAGTTTATTACCTGATATCAGTCTCTGTGGAGGACAGACCATCCTCAGTCATACAGGACAAGCTTTTGCAAAACAATTCTAGGAACATACCCAGTTTTGCACAGCACGGCACAGTCGCAGTGTGGTCTCTCCAACAGATTGTACTAATGTACCATGGCATTGAGATGAAATCTTTTTATTAAAAGGACTTATGTCAAGTACTTTTGTGTGCTTGACACAGCCAGTACTTGGAAAACAAAAATTCAGAGTAGTCAATTTTGCACTTACTTATTTCATTTACAGGTAGGGGACAAATATAAACATGTAACAGCAGAAACTGGCATTTTGGATTCCAAACACACCCTTAGTAGGACTTCCCCTTAAGGGAAAAAGTCTCTTTCCCATCTAAATTGAGCTTTTTATGCCCCCCTCCCAAGAGCAAACAAAATCTAATGGTCAGTGGTGTACTAGGCATCTCAGTCCCCTCTTAGCTTCTCAGTGTTTGACTAGTTTGATTATTGCAAATGTAGTGAGAATTGGGGTATATTTTGCATATTTCAGCATTTTGAAAAATGCTAATTTGTTTATGTGAAAATTATATAACTGGGACACTTTATTAAACGACAAATAGGTGTTCTCAGTTTTAGTTTTACCTCTAGGTAACACTAGAGTTTAACAGGTTATCACATACCTTTTTCCTCCTGTAATAATTACCCTGTTTTAAAACATTGGGACCCTATACTGAGATATTACCTTCCTAGACATTTCCATACACACAGAAGAGTGGTTCACGGCACAGCTAAGACTGTATGATGATTTTTAGAAAGCAGTATCTGAAGTAGGTCCCTGCAGAAGGGTGATTCAATAAATGTGTTATTGACACACAGCTACCAATGTAGAGCAGCTGAGGTGAACTTAAGTCAGGCTTATGGTGACAGAGCCACTCTGGCTCATTTGTTTACATATATTTTCTTTTTAAACATGACTGTAGAAGTTTCTTCTGTGTTAAACTGCTAAAATTACATTTGTGAAGTGCTGACGTGGTTTGGTGGCAGTAGACCTTCCTGCCAAGATCCACGTTGGAGGCTGAGCTGAAGGCTCAGCGTTGTCTCTCTGTGGCGCTGCCACGTCGCTGCCCCGGCCGAGTCACCACCAGAGAATGTACCCTGGAAAATACAACAGGCTAAAATAGCTACAGTACTTGGCCACATAAAAGAATGTTTCTATGCAGAATTACAGGGCTTGTAATATTTCAGAGGTCAAGTAGGTTTCCTGTCTGCACAACGCATAGTCCTTGTCCATCTGTGAAATACCAAATTAGACTGAATAAACAGATTTTTCTTCAGATCATATTTAATACAGTAGTGCCTCTACTGTAGCTGGGAACTGACTAGGAGGCTACAAAGGTATTTATTTACTCTTCCTGTAGTTATCACAAATATATGCCCCCATTATGATTATATATACTCTGTCTAGTGGTTTCCATCAGTACTGCCACTCAAACTGCAAACTCCTACAAGTCAAAAAAGCTGGAGGAAATGTGAAATCTAGGAGAAGAGCTGCTTTGGATGCACTTCCATGTTGGCACTTTCCAAGGAAATTCTAATTGTGTTAATGTCTTCAGCTCTTGCTTTTGAGCTTTATTTTTTTTAAAGAGTGTTTTATTTTTTTAGCAGAGTGTTTATGCAGGGCCCTGTCCTCTCCCCATGGGACTGTGTGTTCCAGCAGAGCCCTGGGGCACCATCCCTGTGGGCATGTGCTGTGCTTAGCTCCCTCCACACAGCACAGCCAGGCTTTATCCTGGGATGTTTCTTGCCATTCTTTGAGAGCAACGATCCCAAGTCTATTTTAGCACAGATCTGTGCACACGGGCACATTGAACAATACATATTTATTTATGATTAATGAAAATTAATATGATCCTATGCATAAGTTGGTTGAGGAGTACAAGGCCTTGTCAGCACTCCATGAAGGCTGCCCAGTAAATTCTAAAGCCAATTTGAGCTGACTTATTTTTCTCAATTGGGCTATAGTTTATGTTTGGATGTTCAGCTTTTAGACTTACATCTTTTATGCTTTTTGAATAGAAACACTGAAATGATTTCATCTGCTTTAGTCAGTAAGGGGATTATAAGGAGCACATTCCTGCTATAAGGCAGAGCACTTTGTGTGCAGTATTTTACTTCCAGAGTGGTTATGGTGGATGACGTTGAAAGGTGTGTGACATCCACACTTGTTCTCTGCTGCAGAAGACACTGCACATTTGCAAACTAGTGGAGACTTTTTATACTTGATGGGGTTTTTAATAGCATTGAAAAGAAAACCTGATTTTGAATTACTAGGTTTAGAAAATACGGTTGATACACCTGCCTGTCCTAGACAGAAGGGGAAATAAACTGTTTTCCACTCTCCTACTGAAATGGCATATGTTGCATAAAAGAGTTGGAGAGAAAGCTCCTTATGATTCAGCAGTGACACTGAGAGGTTCAGGCAGCCTGAGGGAGGAGGGAGAGGTGTGTGCAGTGGAGCTCCTGCAGCAGTCGCTGACAGCCATCCACCAGAGCTGCCCATCCTCGGAGACTGCTGCAATCTTGTGAGTTTAGGAGACTCTCCTCCTCTGGGGGTGGCTGCACCAGCGATTGCCTGCATTTTCCTTGTCTGCCTCCCTGAAGCAGGTTAGCTGAATGGAAACAGCAATAAGAACACTATCAATATCCATTTGTAAAACTGTCTAAAAGAGGGCTCAACAAACTGAGGACAGAATAATGTTGGTTGTTTATTACCAACTCCCCTGGCTGGCACAAACCCTCAAAGTTAACAAGGCATTGTTAAGTACAAATGACTTCTAAATTCACTTACTGCAAAGCTGCCTTTTCAGTTATAAAATGAATCAGATGGTTCTTGGCTAGCTGAGAAACAAGAAAACCAACCAAGCTGACAAATTTGTGTCTGTATAAAATGGAGCTCTGCTTGTTATTTAGATGTGTCAGATAAAATCTGAGCCCAGCCTTGTGAAGGAGAGTCATCTGTGGTGTTTTCTGAGCCCTGGGTACAACTTTTCTCTGTGGGCATTTTCTTTAATTCATGCAGTGTTGCCACATGAACTGTCAACAAGCAAACCATACATTCAAACTAGTTTCTTGCCACAATCCAAAACTTGATCCCCTTAGCATTGGGAATTTTGATTTGCAGCTAAATCCTGAACTGCCAAAATCCTCAACAGAGATGAAAACCTAAACCAGAACTTGATCCTAATTTGCTTGTGTGTCTACCTGCAAGTACATTTTTAAAAGATTGCAGCTTATGATATAGATGAGGAATTATATTAACTACATTCCAGCTTCCCTGGAAGCCCTTCCTCTTCTGTGTGTAAGAACAGGAGCTCATGGAGTATTTCATGTTCTTGACAGACGTGGGGACTGCTGCTGATGGGAGCTGAAGGATGCAAACACTGCTGAGTACACCAAGCTCCCCAACACCTCTGTAGAAGAAAATAAAAAATCCATCAAAATCCAAAACTTGCTGTGGAATGAAGAAAACCTGATCAAAACCAATATTTATTTCATGTTTCATCCTTTTCCCTAGATGCCCTTGGCATTTTTTCCTTTTACATTCTAGTCATACACAGATACCAAGAATTAGGCTGCTGACAATATTAGTTTTATGAGGCACTGGAATGGTGGGCCTAAATCTTACATAGGAACAAGAGCTGGGACAGGGAACCAGTTGGGATTGTGAAGAACAGGAGAAAGTCAAATTTTTGTTTGTGTTGCAGATCGAATTCAAAACACTGAACATGGTAATCTGCAAAGGGTTAGTGTGCTGACAGCAAGCTCCAGTGTGTGTCTCTGGTGGTTTCGTGTCTGTTTTCAAAATGGAACTGGCTGGTGAAAAAGGCTGATACCATGTACAGAGGCTGCACAGACAGGCTTGGAAGTAGAGCTCTATGAGCTCTTCCATTAATCACCTTTTTCTTTCTTCCCTTCCAGGTGCAAGTGGGAAGTACACCTCAGGACCAAAGAATCGTGGGATACATTTCCTGCACTCACTTGCAAGCTATTGCAGGTATTGTCCTAAGATTCATATCTTAGTTTGTCACTGTTTCCAGGCCTGTGCTGGTATTTTGGTGCACAAGGAGCGAGAGCGTTGCCCCTCCTATTTTTCTGACAAAGCGCAGAGTGTGGTGCAGAGAAAAAGTTCTCCTACCCTTCACATATTCAGTCTCAGAGTAATTATCACAGGGTACAAACAAAAAATATCCCTTGAGAACTTCTCTTTGCTCCCTCTTAACCAAATTCTGGTATTTTAGAAATACATTACTATCATTGTTATCCAAAAGCACTTAACAACCCATACTATGAGTATCAGCATACAGCCCAAAATTTCTTTGTAAATAACTGGGGGATAATGACAAGATACATGTTGGGACAGTAATTCCAGCTGCTGTTTTCTGGTGGAAAAAGCCAAAATTCTCTGGATCTTGATATGCAAATTTCATCCATATATGACTAGCAAATCAATTGACTGGAAAATTCTCTTGGTCATATTTTTGAAAGCAGTTCTGTACTTAGAGTAGGTGTAGTAATAAAAGCCAAATCTACAAACTTTTACTTTGCATATGATCAGCATTTAATTTAGCCAGAGGGTTGGATATCCCTCATTTATTTAACACGGCTGTGATTCTTTTGCTCCTGGCTGCGGGAAGCAGGACAGCCCTGTCAAGGCTGCTGACAGCCCATGTGCTGGGACCAAGGCAAGGCAGGGCTGCACGTGGCTGGTGCAGCTTTGAACCCGTGTGCTGAGCGGGTGGCAGTGTCCCTGCTGCTCCATCCCTGCTCAGCCAGACAGGGAGTCGGGAACAAAACTGCCAGTCCCTCAAGTACATTAGCGAGACTGGATGGGTCTAAAAAAGATTAATGAATTTTTCAGCTACTTTTTAACAATGTAACATCCTTCTCTGGTTTTCTATTTTTAACTTATGGTAATGTACTGTGTGATTGCTCTTGTGGAGCAGAGATTTGTTGCTGTTCCAGTTTAGTTTAGTTTTCAGTTTTCAGATTTTGTTTCTAGTTTTCAGTCTTGTTCCTTTTTACTACCTAGTCATGTATTCTCAGTTAGTCCTTGATAACCACATTGTGAAATCCCAAAAATATTGAAAAGAGGGGGGAGAGAAGAAGGGGGAAGTAATGTTCTATTTTCAAAGTCAACCTAAAGTTTCTTCAAGGGTAAAACACAACCTTTTATTTTCCTGCTTTGTATTTTAGGCCTGTCTGGTTCAAACTACATTCAAATAGAGTAGACAATGATTTAAGATGTGTCCTTAGGTATATCATACTTGTTTATGTAATGAAATGGAAAACTAAAGTTCGTAAGTTCGGCAGAGCTGTACTTTCTGATTTGCATCATTTGATTCATAACATTTCACACATTAAACAAATTATCCAAAAAACCAGTTTAACGATGTAAAGATGTGTATCTGTAAAAACAAGCAGTGTTTAAAAGGTCATCCATTTAAATCATTTTGTCACACATGGCTGAATGCAACCTGGTTTCCCTTCTAGGATACATAAACTTACACTTGACAGTAACGATACTTACGTAAGTATAAAGTGAAATGATCCAACTGCTTATGATCAGGGACCAGCTACTAATGCTTTTCTCAAGGGACGTGCTGACTCAATTCTGTTCGGAGCAACAACTATTTTTTCAGACCTGACCCTCAACTATTCCAAGAAACTTTAGAATTAGATGTAGCTTTTCCTCTCAAGTCTCTGCCTGATACTGGTTGCTGCTATGAAGCAGCTCTTCATTTCCACTGTGGAAATAGTTGTATTTCAGTGACAAATGAAGGGATCCTTTAATGAGATTTGATGTAATTATTTTCCATGGGGCTGTTAAGTTCACATGGTTCTTTTATGCCTTTTGATTAGTCAGTGATTAATGTTCTGGACAGGTTTTGCTGCCTTGAATCCACCCACATCCCAAGGCCCGTTGAGTCACGGCTCTCAGACACCCCACCAAGCCATCAATACAGAGGAAGCCTCAAGCTACTCCAGCCCCAATCCAAAGGCTGTAGCCTGCTGGATGCTCTCTCATAACCTGTTCACATCCCCTTCCTGCATTTAGTGTGAATGCATCCATTGGCAGTCCAGCTGCTGGGAACCCACACTTCTCTAGCCTCCGTAGGCTCCCAAGCCTACACGCAGCTGAAGCAGAACTCAGCATGGAGAAAGCTCTCATAGTGTTTCAAGTGGTGGTGGTGCAATCAGGAGTAGCTCCAGTGCTGAGCAGCCTTAGACAGTGATTCCACAGGTGTTTCTGAAATAGCAGAGCTGGTGTACCCACACCAGGGCAGCCTGTCCTCCCCCCTCCTCTCAGCTCTGCTACCCCAGCTGCTGTAGGCTGTGCTGCACTGACTGGGGACCTGAAAAGTAACCCAGCAGAACAAAAGGGGGCTTTGTTTCTTTGGAGTTTTAGGTGGTTTGTTCTTATTTTGGTTTTTTTTCTTTCCTCAGTCTTCCTGGATTTAATGTTACAAGTGCAGGGGTCTGCACACAGTCAGGTGTGACACAGCCTGTCTCACAGCTGAACTGAAGCCTTTGCTTTGTGACTTAGAAACGAGTTCTCCTTGTGACCAGATTTTACATCCTACAAGGTTTTTTTGCTCTTCTTCCCCAGGTTCCCTGCCAATATATCCCATACTGCAGTGTGCCTCCGCTAGATCTTTTAATTTCCTCTGACTAGGCCTGTAGCTGCTTTGTCCTACCCCCACAGAACTCCTTCCAATGTCTTTCAGAGGAGGACAGAACAGTCAGTGTATAGTACTTGCCTGAGTTCTAACTGAAGCCAGGGTTTCACTCAAGTGTTTTCAAAGTGAATGGAAAGGGCAAGTATGATTATTCTACAGTGAACAAAGGTGAAGTATTTATTTATGCTGGCTGAAGTTTCCCATATTACCCTTTCATCCTTCCACTAAATTTGAAGCTGAAAGGAGCTTTCAGAGAATTCGGAAATGCTGACTGCAGGAACCAGTCACGACACAATTATGTGCATTTTTCCAGGCCAGTTACTGAAGAAAAGAGTGCAGAGCAATTAGCACAAATCTGTATTCTCTGGCTAATCCCTGGTGGCAGTCAGTCAGATCACTGATTCTATCTGAATGTTTAAGAAGCTGAACCTTTGTTGGGAGTTACTACCTGGTTCTCTTCTGTTAACATTTCCTGATGCTATTTCGCTTCAGCAGCAGTTTCTGAAATGTCTGTTCCCCTGAGTGTTTGGGATGTAACTTTGGCTTCTCTTCTACTTGGGTGTCTGATGAGTTCACTTATCTTCATCTCCAAAGTTATTGATCCTTGGGGGCTGCTGAGACTAGGATCTGAGTAGTAGCTTTTGCATGTGGAAATGTGCAGTACCTGCTGAGAGCTGCAGTGAGCTGGATAATACTAATCTCAGAAAAAGGCTACATTCAAGTCATTCATTCGAGGGGTCCCATCTTGTGTCCTGGAAATGTAGCTGACTTCATCCCCTGCTCCCTGTAGTGCCCTGAAGTGCAATTACTTCTATGACCTCTAGTGGGGACAGTCAGAGAGGCCGGGCTGTCACAAGTCCTACACTTTGCTAAAGACAGATGAAAGTCATTCCCAGGGCTCCAAGGGTACTGTTTACCTGTCGAGCCCTGAGGTTAAAAGCTGTACAGGGCTGTTGCAAAGGCTCAGCATCCTCAGAGAGATATGTATGTCATTATGCAGTTAATTCATTTTCTAGTAACGACAATGCATCTGATCAGACACAACATCATTTTGCCTGTGTGTCTCTTGTTTTTATCAACATTTTTTCTGTTTTGGAGAATTTTACCTTTGTGTGTTTCAGCTGAGTGGGTTTGCTGCATTCTTCACGCTGGTCTGGGACAGGTTGCTGCCTGAGTCTTATGCCCATGTGGTAATGGCCCTATTATTTTATTACTCACTTGGTGAAGCCGTGCCACATGGATAATTCACAGAAAATGAGTAAAAAACCCTTGGCCATTCAGGAATGTAAAAGCCCATCTTAGAAAATGATGCAATTTATGTAATTGGGACTTTGGGGGGAGGAAGATTTTACTGCATGCTTGTCAACAAGCTTTAAAGTTATGTTATGAGGAAACAATGGCAGGTCAGAACAGAGTACAGTCTAAGGAGAGGAGATAGGAGAGGAATATTCAGCTGCTGCCAAAGGAGGACAGTCCATGAATTTGAATGAGCTTCACCAGAAATGAGGAAGCTGGGACACCTTCAGGAGGAGAAGGCTCTTGTTCAAATGTGTAAATACCTGATGGGAGGGTGCAAGGAACATGGAGGCAGCCTCTCCTCCCTGGAGCCCAGTAATGCGAAAAGAGGCAGCGGGCACAATCTGAAATGCCATTTAAACAAAGGAAAATAGTTTTTATTGCAAGCATGACAAAGCACCAGAACAGTCTACCCAGAGGTTATGGAGTCTCCAACTGTAGAGATTTTCAAAACCTGACTGGACCAGGTCCTGAACAACCTGCTGTAGGTGACCCCTGCTTGGGCAGAAGGGTTGGACTGGATGATCCCCAGAGGTCCCTTTCACAAGCTCACACGTTCCATGAATCTGTAATTTCCCCCCTATCTTTAGCTCAGCAGAATGGATCCGTTAGTCACGCACACCTTTTGTAGTGAGTGTCACCTGCTCCAGGCTCTATTTATTCCACCTGACCTATTTCCTGAGCCTTTGTTTAGCTCCATCTTCACTGTAGGGCTTTCTTGTGCTGTCAGAGCAAGGGGCTTTCCCAAGAGTACTTGGTCTGGATTTGTGTCAATCTGTGTGAGTAGGGTACAATGTCAACCTGAGGTACAAGTAAATAGAAACCCTAGGTGAGGGAATAGACTGGGGAAACACTTGCATCTGCTTTTATATTACAGCGCAGGTCATAAAGGTTTGTTAGGAGTAACACAAGCAGAAGAAAAAAATCAGATTATTTGCTGTTGGAATAACCAGCCTGAAGAGATGAGTCAATGTCAGAACCTACTTAAAACCCTCTTTCCCTAGCTGTGATCTTTTCAATATTCCTTTTAATTTTTTAGCATTGTATCAAATCATTCTTGGTTGAACATTTCTGATTCTGTTTGTATTTAACTGTTGCTTTAACACTTTCCTGCTTACCCCTGCCCCAAGATGATGTTGAAATTCCAGCCCTTCACAGTGGTAGGAAGGTGAAGCCCCAGTGGCTGGAGCCTGTGTGTGCTCATGCAGTGACAGTGCTAATGCTGCAGAGCTCACTTGCTAAGAGTCTCTGAAGAGTCCTGGTGACAGTTGCAGTTGAGATGAGTGATTAATAAACTGTGAGGGTGTCAACTTAAATATTCGCCATCTCCATAGTGGCCTCTGAAAGCAGCTCTGGACATACATAACTGATGTTTTAATTAGGTTTTACAAAGCAGTAAATTATGTTAAAGTAAAATTCTGCTCAGACTAAGTAATTTGGGGTTTGCTTTCCTTCTGATTCTGGTATTTGAAAACAAATCTTTTATTCTGAAGAAAAGTAATGTTGTTCTAACTTGATCCATCTTTAAAAATCTGAAATAAGCAAAACTGTAGCTATTAACTATAGGGACAGGGAAAACAAAAGAAAAGGAAAGACGATATGGTAAACAATTGTCTCTAGAATGTATCCTTTCACTCCTTTGCCCACATCAAAATGATTTGCTGTAATAATTTTAAGAGAGAAACAGTAATAATTTTTATTAGACTTCATGTCACCTTATGTGCTTGAAGTTAAGTGTGGTTAGTTGCTGTAATTAAAGAGCTGTTTTGCGCATCACATGGTTCCCATTGGAACCCAAAACCCATTTGGCAACCAATCAATCTCAGCCCTTCCATGTAAAACAGGGCACATCCTGGTGTAGCTCCCCAGAACTGGTGAAAAGAATCCAGTTCTTTATTTCTGAATTCCTGCCCAGCTAGACATGTTTCTAACGCGTAGCTTCAAAAATATGAAAATACCCTTCCAGTTTAGGCATTCGTGAACATAAATAGAGCTCCTCCTCAGATGGACTACTACAGTATAAGTAAGCCAAATTTACCATTGATGTATATTTACTGTTTACACATGGAAGTTAAACTTTTCATTTTTAAAAATTAGAAAGCAAAGCAAGATCAAGTGATTTACCCCAGAACATACTGTCTAGTTTGTCTGATGTAGGATTTTAACTCTGAATTCTTAATTATAAATGTAGCGTATCAAATTCCCCTACAGCAAGAGACATCCTTTTGGCTGGTTGTCTGCAGCACAGGGGACTTCTCATTCCTTCAGACGTGCCTGGTTCCAGAAGGGAATACTTGAAACCATGAAAAAATGTGGTTCCTAATGAACTTCCTAACAGGCTGAGCACTAGGAGTGCACTACTGGCCACACCATTTCTTATCTTGCAGCCTTTTTCTCAGGGTGTCTGCCAATAGCTCAGCAACTCCTACGTGGCTGAGTAGCATTCTAAAAGGAGGTCTTACTCCTTGTTTTGGTTATTTGTTTGTTTGCTACAGGAGACACTACTGTTCGATGTGAGCAACTGGATATGCTTCAAGATTGGCTGTCTGAATTCAGAAAATCTACCTCCTCCTCCAGTACAGCCAATCCAGAGGAGCTGGTGGCTTTTGATGTGCTTTGTGGAGATCTCAACTTTGATAACTGCTCCTCTGGTAAGAAAAAGTTTGCCTTTTCCTGGGGTCTACCAGTCCTGAAAAGGAATAGGAATGTTTTCCATCCTTGTGGGTTTTAGCAGTACATGACTATATACTAAATTATGACTGGCTTTTGCAAGGGAAAACTTAATTGGTACAGACACTTCTAAAATAGGTATGAGCTGTGTGAGCTACTCCCCTTGGCTCATCCCATGAGCTCTGTGGAGTTATTAAGCATGATGCATTTTAAGGCACAAAAAGCAATAATTTGTCACTTGTGGTAGCAATAATGAGGACAGATGCAGTGGTTTAGCTTTTCTTGAATTAAGTAGATACTTATTGTCCTACAGTTTTAGTTACTGATGAAAGACATTTACGTTACAGGATTTCTGTGGAGAAAAAGTAGTAAATTCATGCAGTTAAAAATAATTTGGTAGTACATATATACAGACATAGGAGGCTAATGCTGCAGAGAGACTTCAATATTGCTGAATCAGTCTTAGAAAAAACTGATGCTATGTACTTTTGGTTTTTTTTATTTTAAGAAATATTTAATTTGTTTTTTCTTTTAATTGGATGCTGAGGGTACTAGAAAAAGCACTCCACAAAACCATAATTATTGGGTGGTGAGTTCACAGAGACGAAAGCTTTTTCCGAACATAAATATTATGCTCTGTTAACAGTGAAATTGCCAACATGGAGTGCAGAGCGTTGTGTTTCTGTATCCTCTGTGCCTCCCTGCTCTGTCTAGCTCCTTCCTGGTTTGGAGCAGGCACACGGATCAGGGGCTGGGGCTGAGGGGCCAGTACTGAAATGCTGCCACACAGAGAGCACAGGGCAGGTTCAGTGGGGGGCTCCTCACAGGGACAGGGGAGTTGGGCTGCAGCATCCAAAGTGGGAGTCAGCAGTTCAGATCAGGGTTTGTGGATGAACAGATGAATTTGTGAACAAGCACCCAGTGTGGATTCTGTGGTCTATAAAATGTCTCAGGTAACTGAGGGAGAGAGCAACAGCTGTACCAGAAGCAATTGTAACAAAAAGCAAGCATTGTCTGATCTAAAAAAACCCCAAACTGTTATCTCTAATCTCATTACTTGTATCAGACATTTGAAATGGAGGATTTTAGCAAAGTTGGAGAAACCTTTAATTGGATAGAAAAGACTACCAACCCCAGCCCTTCTCTCACTCATTTCTAGCTCACGTGTACAAACAGTAAATCCGTCACAACTCGGAATGGTCTGAGACGTGCTGGCCAGTGCTCTGACTGGTGGAGGTGAATAGTAAGGGGCAATGGCAATGGCCACAGAATGCTGTTGTTAGATAAATACATCTTAGGGTGAAGTATAATGCAGCAGCGGGAGTGAGTTTTTGAGGGAATACAGGAAGGAAATGGTCAATAACAGCTCTGCAGCTGCCCAAGCTGCCACACAGGCCAAGGAGGCAGCAGCAGTGACAGGCAAGGGAGGCAGGAGCTGGGGACACAAATAGACACATCTGCTGTGATCTGACCATTTCACTTGCAATGTTGTTGGATGGATGCAGTGGCCTGGAGGCAAAGGTGTCCATCAAGGAGATAAACAGGCTGCTGCAAACTAAATGGGAGAGTGCCCAGTCAGATCACAAATGGAGAGTGAATGGGCTCTGCAGCATGAGGAGAGAGATGGGAGCGAAGCTGTGAGGCAGAACATATGGTCAGGACTCTCCACCTGAGAAGTGTTGGCACTCTACCCAAGATCTTGCACAAGAAGCACAGAGCATAATTAATGCAATTCTGAGCTGTCTTTTCAATGAAATAGTAAAAATAATGATTTCCTTTTGCAAATAATAGTTGTAATCATTGCTACTACTGCTAAAGAGGATTGGAAAATGGGTTATAAAAATTAATTTTATCTTTGTTATCTCTGATGCTTATTTACATCACCCTCCCCTTTAAAATGCACCCAGCCTGGAAACTGGAATTAAGCTGGCTATTTAATTCTTTTATTTTTAGATTGCTTTCTTTCCTTATGTACTAAGCAAGATTAATGCAATGTTTTAAAGTTCTCTCCTCCTTTTTTACATTTCTCATTGTTTTAGGGACATCTGTTAGCATTATAGGTTAATTAAGCATCTTAAGGTTTTTTTAAGCAATAATCAGCTTCCTGTAATTCTCTTTATGATTTTCTGTATCCTTTCCCACTCTACAGACTGTTACAACAGCTAATTAATGTTTCAGTGAATACCAAGCTTCTATTTTTAGTTATATTGACAGTATAGTTTTCAAAGATCTTCAGGTCCATGAGTGACCTTATGCTTATGACAGATTTTCTACAACTCAGTTTTCCCCTCCAGCTTTACAAAATATCGTGGCAACGCTCATACAGGGAATTCACACTTAGTGGGAATGTTATTAGAAAGCCACTTACTGTCATGTTGCTTTGGACTGACTTGTGTAAAAGTCTATTATGTTTTTAAACCTTTTAGCATTAAAAAAAAAAAGCCTTTCAATCAGATGGGTGAAGTTTTGTGTCGTCAACTGTGACTTGTTATAGTCGGTGCCACAGTTGTAAATGAATAATTTTTAATCTGTCTTGGTTTTGAGGGAGATTCTGTAGACATACGATACAGCAAGGGAAAAGTTGGAAAAATGAAAAATGGCAAAGATTTCATCTTCTACTTTTCCATAAACATTAAACAAACCCACTGGCTGCTCAGACAGAAAGAGCAAATCTCTGCATTGGCCACTTGGCAGAACTTAGGGAGGGTCAGTCTTTCAATCACCTGCCACAACTCCAGGATTCCCTGAAAAATTACTTTTTCAATCTCCTTGCAGTTCTGAGGATGTTCTCAAGACTGAGAGCTAGCTGGAAAGATGTAATGAGACAAATGAACTGTCAGTCGGCTGTACTAATGACTCTGAATTACAAAATGGCAAACAAGCTGACAGCTGTGAGCACAGCACTGCTTCACTCCACCTTTTTGTTCTAACACGGAGTGATCAGCAGCTTCTTCACTTGGCAAGACCAGCGTTTTACACGAGATTTGATGTGGTCCTTGGTGTGTGAACTGGGCTCTGTCTAAGAGACACAGCTCAGAGTTCAAAGTTGTGTTTCTGACTTTCCCATTCTCACTTATGTTCTCTGTTGTCTTGGCAATAGACAGTGACAAATACAAGCCAGCAGCAGCTCCAGACTCAGGTGAATATTCTGATCATCCCAAGAGAGAGCCTTCAGGTGTTGCTAAGGCATTCTAACCTTGTAAAAGGTGTCAGTGCTGGAAGGAAGTTTTCAGGAGCTGTTTGCAGTTTCTTTGCCATTTAACAGTGGAATTGTAGCTATTGGCATTTTCAAGTCCCAGTTTGTTTCCTGGGTATGGTGATTGCATTGATAAGCAGCATGCACAGAACTGGAACTTGCTGGTTCGTTCAGGGTGTGAAATGCTGGTGTGTGCATTTTTGTGGGATATCTTACCAAGTGATCCTAGGAGCTTGATGTGCTGTATGCTTTCAATGCAAGAAGCACAGTAGCAACTAGAAGGAATTTAATTTAAAGTTGATAGGTCATGCTGATTATGTTTAGAATGGCTTTAATGCTATAGATAACATCCCAAGCAAATTATCAATTGCCTGTCCTTTCTCTTATCTGTTACAGCGTGGTAAACATTCAGTCAGTGAATTCTTCTGAAGCAAAGAAAGCATAATGTTTTATCTTCAAACTTACTGAGATGTGTAAATATACCCACAAACAGCCATTTCCTTTGCCATTGGGAAGCCAGCCCAGCTCTGCTCTGGCTGTTCTATCTCAACAAGAGTTTTGTCCTGTATAAGCAAAGCAATGGCAATGGCAGGGGGAGGAAACACGCTGGAAAACTTTCACTTCAGCTTAGAGCTAAAAACTACCAAAAATATCTTTCATAGAAAAGACTTTGTAAGAAAGCAGAGGAAAGCACTGTTACAGCAAGCATTTGTTGGGATTTCTGACCAAGGCAAGATCCTTCTGTGCAGTAAAGCTACGGCTGAACTGATTCAAATCAAACCTAGGCATTTATGCTGAGGAGAAATGAGGGCTTAGTGTTTCTCTTGTGGCAGAACGGCCAGTTGTGCACAGCTTCACAACCAGCAGCTGATGTGCCTTTTCTTGGGGTTGTTCTTTCCATGCAGAGGACAAGCTGGAGCAACAGCATTCTCTGTTTACACACTACAAAGACCCGTGTCGAGTTGGTCCTGGGGAGGATAAACCTTGGGCAATCGGTAAGACCTTCTCTAGCTCTGTGTGTGAACATTTCCTTGTCTGTCACTGACAGGCAGCTCTAAGCAGCAGCTGCTTCAGCTGATCAGCACTAACAGTTTGGTGGAGAACAAGTATTTATAAGGGGCATTTCTATAACATAGATTTTATAGGCCTTAACATTACCTTGTTGAATGATAATTAAGAACCAAACAGAAATCTTGAACTTCAGTCCACATTCTAGAACTCATGCATCAAGCTACCTGAATGCCTTATCTCTAAATTAGTTGGAGGGGACGGAAGCCAAATTATTGTTTCTGTGCTTTGTGCATGCAGTGAAAGCCTGCAGCTTCTGATCAGAATGTTCTATTTGGTGCTCAGTAAATACTGTCAGTGAGGATGTAACAAAGCAAATCAATTCCATGAACTTTTAAGGTTTGTATTATAAAAGATTTCCTGGAACTCTGAGATATTAATACGTGGTGAGACTCAGTTGAACTTGCTGAAGTTTTAGAACAGCAATTAATACTTTCTCCAGAGGAGCTTTAATAACTGTGAAGATACTAAATACAAGTTGAACTTTTTAATAATGAGGCTTTACTCTATGGTAGCAGAAACAGAAAACAGAGACATGAGGGCTGAGAAAGTGGAAGAGTGGAGACATTTGAATGATGGCAGGCAGTAGGGAGGTCTGGAGAGAGGAGAAGTGATCACAGCGTGCTCTCGGTCAGAGCAGTTCCCCCTCTCCCACACATCTGTGCCTCTGGAAGCTCCCCAAGAGGCACAGCCCGGGAGCTCTGCTGGGACACTCACATCTCCCTTTCTGTTCACAGGTACCCTGTTGGATCCTGAAGGATTATATGATGAAGAAGTGTGCACCCCAGATAACCTACAGAAGTATGCAATTCCTAACCTTGCCACATGTTTTAGACAGTTCTGTAAAAAGCAAGTTCATTGCTTGCTGTTTAATATTTCAGATGTTCAGATTGAGAGGTATTTTATGGACAGAAAACAAAACCATAGAATTTTTACCCAGAGGTGTTCGGGGAAGAAGATTAAAGAGGAAGGAAAGAGGCTGGTTCTCTAAGTCAAATCAGGTTGGCTTCAGTGGGTGAAAAGACAAGCTGCAGTGAGTGTCTGTTTGTCTCCAGAGCTGGTCCTACCTGGACAGGCCCATAGCACAAGAAACTCCAAGCACTCCCAAAAAGGGTACACGGACAGCTTGTCTGAAAGTCTTTCTGCAGGCAGCCAGCTCTGTGGCCTCAGCACTGCAAAGGGCAGCAACAAAAGGAAATGCAGTTTTCCCCAAATAAAAAGCTCATAAAGTTTAAAACACTACACCCAACTCAACGACTACTTAATTACCCATTCATTGCAGAATTCAATATACTTAAAAACACCAGCTCACAAATACAGAGAGGAATTAAATAGCACGTCAGACAGAACAAGGAATATAGCTTAGGATCTTTCAGTTATAGTAGTGCAGCATCACTTCTAAAGAGTGTTTGATATTGAGAAACAACTGTCTTTGGTTTGAGCTAGGGGAGTAACAAGAAATACAAAAAAATCTTAATTAGCAGAAGTCTTAAGATAAATTTCTTGAATACCTGTTTGTTAAACAATTGTGCCAGTGGAGAGAAATTAATAAGCTTTGTACATTTTAGAGCAGCACTTAATGAATGTGGCAATCCTTTTGTTACCTTCTCTACCATGAAGGCAAGTTTACTGGACTAAATAAATACCTTATCATCATGACGTTCTAACTGTTCATTGCCAAACTATACTACAGAGGTAAAGTTACTTGAATTAAGACGTCAAGTCCAGATGTTTCTGTTGACACACATAATGGAAATGGTTCGCTATAGGCAGTTTATGTTGTAATTACTCACCAAGCACAGTACACTTCATGGCATAGATGGACACTTGGTTGAATGTACTGAGGTCACACCCTGAAGTTTTCTTTCAGTTTTGAACAAAGAAACTGAATTCCAGACATCAGGTCTGGGTTTAGTTTACATCCAAAATAAATTTTTTTTACAGCAAATTCCGCTTTGCACATTCGAGAGCTTACAAAATTTCCACACATTTCTATTCACAGGTTAAAAATATAACTTCAGTACATGTGAAAGGGACTTCTGAAAAGCAAAAATAAGGTAATTTGGCCCTACAATCAAGTTTGCAAATGCAAATTTATGTGTGGGTGTAACATTGGATTTTATGCCTCCAAGAGCAGGCTTGGAGCATTTAAAAAAAAACCACCAAAACACCAAAACAAAACCTAACCCACTCACCCCCCAAGAAAACCAAAACAAAGCAAAACAAACAAAAAAAAGAAACAAAACCCAAACAAATGCTGTGTTTTAAAGTGGCCTTTTCAGACAATGTGTCATTGAATTCCTTTTGGGGTATTATGTTTTATTCCCTGAAGAGTTACTTGTATTCGGCAATTACCTTCCACTGACAAATACATGACTGATTAAATAGGGAGCCATCAAATGATCAATAACAAATTAAGAATACTACTTCTGCTACCTCTGGGTATGCACAGTACCTCAGGATGTGATAACTGGAAAATAGTCTTGAGTGTTGGGAACAGAATGTATGTAGGGCTTGCCTGCTAAGTGTGGCTTTCAATTTTCTGCAATGTGTTATAATTCTTTTGCACTGATGAAAAAATGCTCTATGAGACTGTAATTCCCCCTGGCTCTTTCTGCAGCTCTGCATGAGTCCATTATGTGGAGGTGCTCATGTAATGCAGAAGCCATGGCTTCCCTGAGAGGCCAAGGGAGCCTGTCCTCCTGGCTCTGCAAGGGACTGGTAAACAAGGAATTTGCAAAGAAATTCAGGGAAATTCAAAGCAATTAATGGAATCTGGGCTTTAAAGACATTTAAATGTTAAAGAGCACAATAGCTGTGGGGCACTGTCTAGCTAACAAATATTGTTCATATACACAGCAAACCAGGGGACGACCTAGAATTGATCCATTCTCAAATTTTTTGATATTAAACCTTGATGAAGCTTTCCAGACATTTAAATTGGCAACATCAGCTATCCAGAGAATTATTTCTTCATCAGCACTCTTCTCTGGTTTATAAATAAAATTAAGCTGTTCACATTACTAAAATAAATAGGCCATAAAAGCAGCAGAACAACTCGTTCTTAACTACCTCTTTTGTGTTAAGCACAGCATATGTAAAACATCAGACTAGAACAGACTTGGTACAAATAATGAGCAAGTAATTTATAATTATCAAACAATTAATTAGCTCGGTGCAACAACCTGGGCCCTGCCACAGGCCTAGAAAATACACAAGGTTTTGCTCAGAAGGGCTTCAAGAATTGCACACAAATAATCCCATCTCACAGAGATGATTGTCATCTTCAAGTTAAGCACTGGAATAAGCCCATTTTCATCTCTGGACCCTGACCAGAGGCAGGCCTAGGACAGCACATTCCAGCACAGCTAAGAAAAAGTTTAAATGTAATTTTTTCCAGTCTCTACTGTGGGACAGGGGTTCACAGTTCTGGGCTAGAGGCTGCAACACCAGTGAGAAAAGTCTTCCCTAGCTCAGCTGCTTCTGGCTGGAATGAGAGATGGTCCCTGAATGTTTGGGATGAGGGAGTTTTGCTTTATGGCTCCCTTGTATTCACTGCTGCTGCTGCTCCACGCTCACTGCAGCTGGGTCAGCACTACACAACCAACCAACACAGGGATGGGGCTTTCACACTCCAGCTCTGGGTTATTTGGGATTGAAACCTCATCAGGGAAAAACAAAGTTCCAATTATTTTATTCTCCCATTCTTTGTATCATATGAATCAAGACAATTATTCTGATAAAATTCAGGTCATAATTAGAAATGTTCCCCTAAATTGTCATTGTTTAACTGTCAGCACGGCAGAGCCAGCTGTCCTTGTGCCTACTTCCTGGAGAGACGAACAGCAAACCCCTGTGCACACAGAGGTACAAGTTCTCAGCAGCAGCAGATGCATGCACATTTACAATTTGCTTCCCTCATGTATTTGAAATTCACATTTCCCTTCCATGAGCACTTTTGCAGGTTAAGTGAATACCCAGTACTCAAAGACTTTTTAAAAGACATAATTGAAGCTGAAACAAATTCATCTTTTAAATTAATGCAAATAAGATTTTTTGCAGTAGTACTGCAGAGCTAATCAGCAGTTTCTTCTACTTCGTCACTTAATTAGCTTTGCCAAATATAAATACAATTTTTGAAAGAGGTCAGTACCATCAAAGAACTTGCTTCCTTGAACCTAGGAAATCTAAGGAGGAGAATTATTTGCAAGAGCTCTTTGGAGGATCAAAATGGGGTGCAGACAATAAGCTAATTTAATGTTAGTTCTTATTTAAAAAAAACAACACATAAGAGAAAGTTTACTTTCATAAACTGATTACAATAAGCTCTAATAATCTTCAGTACTAAGTCTAAAGAGGGTTAAGAAAAGTTTGATCAAATGACTACTTGATCAGAGTTTTGTCATTGTTACCTGCTAAAGCACATGAAGTGCTTCTGGAATGTTATCAGTTGACCCAAACTAAGAGATTATAGCTACTGAGACCCAATCAGCTGTAGCCAGGCCTTACCAGGGATTTGGAGAGAATCTTCCATAACGCATAAATGGACAGAATGAGCAAATGTTTAAACATTACAACTTGTTTTGTTGGATTTTTAATGAAATAGGGTGCTGGAAAGTGATGAAGGAAGGAAAGGATACTTAGTCTATCCCACCAGCAAGAACCACAGTTCCAGTCAGAAGGGGAGGAAGGCATCACTGAAGGGAAACGGGAGGAGGATTGACTATATGCTCTATACAGAAGAAGGTCTCTACTTGGAATGGAAAGTGGTGAGTTTCAGAGTTGCCAAAAGAGGTTGTCTGTTGCCACAGCGAACTTGCCTGAATGGCACTGCAGCCTGTTCTGCTTGGAATAACACTCATACTCCTGGGAGGTCCTGCTGCTTTGCTGTTTTCCACTTCTGCATGCAGGTACCATGTTTTCAAACCTACTACATAACAAAGTTGAGTTTAAGGATTCTGGCAGCAGCACTGGTAGATGTGCTGCTCTTCAAAAATAACCAACCAACTAACCTTGTTTCCACCCCTTTTAAGTTTTTGCCAGACTAAGTGTTTTCCTGATGCTTTTCCCATACCTGCAGTCTGAATATTTTTTAATCTTCCCAAATGTCTGGATGTTCTTTTATGCCTATGAAAACCTACCTGAGTTACAACTCTGTGATATGCAGGCAGAAGCTGACATGAGCTACCCAGAGGGAAAACTTGTAGGGTGCAGTCTGCTTCCTAGTGTAGGACCTTGCCTTGTACAGGGTTCCATGATAAAAAAGAGGAGCTCATTCATACAGGTTTACCATACCCTGCACATGGGTCACCTACTGCAGCACTGCAGATGAGTCTGGAACAACGCAGATGTTACTGTAAATGGAAAGAAAAGGTGCAAGAGATTTCATCCAGAGCAGCTCAGCTGGGTGCCACCAGCAGCTCACCTCATCCCCTGCAGCACTGCCATGCCCTGAGGGGCAGTTCCCCATTAGCCCAGCCAAGTCAGGCTGGCCACACACCTCTGTAAATACACTAAGGTAGCTCAAAGAGGCTGAGTCCAGGTATGTGTAATGACAGACCGATTTTTCAGCTCCTTTTCCTATTTCTGTTTTCCTTCTGCAGGAAGTGGAAGAGTTCAGCTTTATTACCCAGTTAGCAGGCCTGACAGACCACCTACCAGTAGCAATGCGTCTCATGGTGTCTACGGGAGAGGATGATCCTTAAAACTGACCAGCTCGGAGAGAGTAGAAGAGGGGAACATGAATGATATTTCAAAAATATCAGAGGATAAGAATGAACTATTCTGGTGCCACGTTAGGAAAGATGACCAGACCTGACCTGGGCTACTCTCAGAAAGTACCAACAATGTGGATCTAAAAAGGGAAGAAATGGAAGGGGCTGTGGCCAAAACAGGGCAGGCCTGTCCTACAATGCTTTCACTGTGGACTGAACGGAACCAAGATGGAAGTCCTAATTCCTTCTGAACCAGTGCCATTCTTACTAAAACATGTTTTTATACTAATATATAGCACAATTTAGTTTGTACTTAGTCTGTGAGTTAGTGCTGCTCAATGGTTTTTTGCATCATTTCTTTGTCTAACTACGAAGCTGCAGCTTGTTCTCTTTCTTTAGCCTGTGCCAGTTGTCGTAGCGTGCTTGCAGCAGCCGCATGCGCCCGCACTGCATGCACCGGAGAGAAACCAGCCAGAGGATCCCTGGGAATGGCAGCAGGGAAGGGAGCTCACAAACCAGACCCAGCCAAAGCATCCTGGGACTGGCAAACCCTTCTGTCAGTACAGGTAGATCTTAAACCAAACAACTCTCTTCAATTTGCAGACCAGGATCTTCCTGTCTGATTTAAGGATAATTAAAAGATTTGGAATTGAGACTTTAAGAACACAGTTCCACCCTTATTCCAGCTGTGTTCCCACTGAAATTATGAACTGTTTTGTCTGAATGATGACTCCAGAATCGGGCCTTCAGCTTTCTAAATGCAACTTATTCCCTTAAGAAATAGTTTCCCTGTAATGTCTTTTCTTTCCCATGTGTGGGACAGTTCTGAATTATGGTATGGGATATGTATGTTACAGTAGAGTGAATAGATTCCTGTAGTACCATTGATAACACCTGAGCCAACATTCTGCCTTAGCTAGAAAGGGTAAGTGGGAAATGAAATGTAAAATGCATGCTAGATATAGAGTAAAAATAAAAATAAGTGACATTTGGGGGGAAAAAGTATAGAACAGTGTATGACTGATAAGGCAGAATAACCTGACAATTTTCTAAAGGAATCAGTACACTTAAAGGGGAAGTGGAATGTGGCCAGCAGGAGAGTAGAGAACAGAACTGTGACTCTTGGCCTTAGGTATCTGCTTCCCAGGAACAGAGGCTGTTTTGATGTCTGTGAGACACAACTCCCCATTTGTGATGCACTCAGACTTGAATGGGGGTCTTGCCATCTGATTCATAGGTTCTTTCCATTAAGCTCTTCAAATGTGGGGCTCCCCTCTGCCATCTTGTCCCCATGACCTATGTAGCCTCTGTAACCTTAACAAAAATTATGAAAAACAGAATCAGGTCCATAACAAGACTTGGCATTTTTTTAGGGATTTAATTTCAGAGGGTTTGTGTTGGAAGAACAAAGAGACCCCTTCTGTTTTAATTATTACTTAGTTTCTTCTGCCTATCTCCTGTTCAAGTTTAGTGTTATTTCTTCTTGCATTACAAATTCCCTGCATTAAGAAGAGTTAATCCAATATAAGATGTACTCCATTAGGTAACCTGGTTTAGTTATGCTGCCCACAAACTCCTGAGGATGCTCTTGTTTTGGTTTAGTTTACACCTGCTGTGAATCAGCTTGAGCTAAATCAGAATAGATCTAAATTAGAAATCTCAGTCTGCACAGCCTCCGGTACTTGCTTAGTTAGCTACAGTAAACAACAGAACTTGTACGTAGTTCAGCCTGATTTTGCAAATAGCGAAACTCTTAGTAGTCATGTGAGTACAGGACTAACAGTATTGGCTAATTCCAAGGAGGCAGCAAGGCCACTGCTCACACTGTCCCTCTTCACCTGGTCTTGACACATTTTATGCCTCATTTTCCAGTCCTGGGGTCTCTTCAGCAGAGACTGCCTCTTAAAAGTGTACTGTGCCAAACCGTGGGGTAGTCTGAAGTGTAACCCATGGGGACTCAAAAATGGAACCAGACTCAGTTCCCCTTTTTATAAAATTAGGAATTCAAGTTTACAGAATCAGACTTTGGTGTACTACCCCAGTGCACCACCGGTTTCCCACTTTCTATGTCTGTCTTTATACAGAGGGTGCACATATGTGCAATGTGTTTTTCTGGTTTCTTATTGCTCCACCCAATTAAGAAAAACTTGTACCCAAACCAATGCTTTTTAATCCTGTTTTCTACCTTGCTTGTATTTTATTAACCTTTTTTAAAAAACCCAAACAGTATCAGTAGCAATTTGTGTGCTGTCCAGCAGCTATTTCTCAGTAGTAAGACTAATGACAAGGTAGAGTATTTTTAATAGTTTTCCTAACACTGTAAATTACAATTTGATATCAATTTCATCAAGTATCAGTGGCCGGAGCTGAATTTGACACTGTGTGGGATACAACCATAAAACTACTGCCAAACAATGTTACATTATTTACAGTAAAACTAACATGGTCTAAATTACTTTTAGATTTTGTTCTGTGGCTTTGTGCTGACTAAAAATCAGCCACTTTCGTCAACTTTTCGAGGTATGTTAAGAAATGTTTTTTCAGATTTGAAGTAAACTGTTTTAGATTTTGATGCTCCTAGTTTCTCAGTGCTCAAGAACTGGCTAGTTGTAAAATGTTCTCTTACACAATACACACACATTTAACCTGTGTCAGTAGTTCTTTCTAATTTACTGTCTTAGGATTCTGACTTTGCAAGGGAGTGCTGCTGGGAGGTTCAGCACTGTGGCACCACTGTACAGATGCTCCTTGGTTTTTTGCATTGATCCTGTGCCTTCTGATGCCTCGGCAGTGCTTGCAGGGGTCAGAGAGTGTCTGTAGCAGTGAGCTGGAATGAACAGGCTTCCCCTTCCAGGACAGTGACCTCCGGGAGAAAAACGAGTTTTGCCTACACCACTCCAACCACCACAGCTCCATACAACATCCCACAGAGAACCCACTCAGACAATGCCTGTACTGGCACGATATCAATCATCACAGGCCTTAGGCAGACACTATAGCATAGAATATTTGCATTAAAAACAAAAAAAGGGGGTGGGGCTGGGGGTGAGGAGACCACACCCAGGAAATCAAACGCTGGAAAGCTTTTCGGATGTCAATCCTACTTTGCTTATGGATAGCATGACCCAATTTATAAGTAGAATGTTATTTATAAGAAATCAAGTTTAGCTTACTCTACTCTGCTTATCCCACTCTGTACTGGGATTTCAGGCATCTTCAAGAAGTGAGTGATAACACTGTGCTTGGTTTATTACCTGCCCCTCACCAGGGATACTGCAGACAAAGTGTCATCTTTTTATAAAATCTAGGTAACACCTTCAGTCTCTCATGTTCAGTTTGTATTTTACAACAGCACTTCTAGAACAAGTGAACAGAAGACCCAAAGAGTTGAAACCCAAGCATTTCCAAAAGTTTTGAAGGTGTCAGGTCCTGACAAAGTTGGTAACTTCAAAAATACTCTCTAGATAAAAGGAGCCACTGAGCACCAGGGAGGTAACACCCAGCCTCATGCTGGGGGAAAAGGCATTTAACTCATTCCAATGATGCCCAGTTTTATTCCATCCCAGCCTGGACACTTGGCAGAAGCTGCCTAAAGCACCCAAACAGAAACTACCAGAGCCTGGCTCCAGGAGAAGTCTGCAGCCCAAGGAGGTGTGTCCTGCTGGCTGCAGAAGGAATTTACCTGCCTTGTGCCAGTATCATGACAAAGTTTATCCCAGAAACACCCTCAGTTAGGCTGGCTAGACCCTCTTGTTGGGTAAGACAGTAAGATTTAAGGAACATACAATTCCAATAAGGATTTTTTTTAATGGCCTTTGTGTGGTGGTCCAGACGAAGCTGATCCGACTGTCCCCAGTTTGGTGTCTGAGCTACCCTGGATCACACAGCAGCACAGCAGTGTCAGCACATATCATCAGCTCAGAAATGAAGCAGTTTTGCCTCCTCCTGGCACTACAGGATGAGGACAGAAATACAATTCAAGCACTTTGAAAACCTCCCAATTTTATCCATTACGAGGGTCAAATTGTTACTGAAGGTCTCACTTTTCCATGCCATCTTGTTTTAAATATAATCTTGATGCTTTTAAAGACTTGTATTATTGCTGAGGTTTAGAAGTCCTATAATAAGAATAACCGTTTTTTATTTCAATGATTTTTCGGTATTGTATCCTTCCGGAACCTAATGTTTTTATATGGTAAGCACACACCTTCTGACATTTTCTTATAAATGTATTAAAAAAAAGAGGAAAAATCTAAATATTTTCATTGGTTTCTTTACCTGCAAGAAAACCACAATCACTGACCTGATAAAAACAAGGTATTTTAATCTATATGGAGGGGTTTTTGTCTTTTAATGGTGCTGAAAGGAATAACTGGTTGATGCAAACAAGATAATAAAATTTCAAGGCTCAAATGATTCTGTGCAGTCACTTTCTCTGGTTTTGTGATGTGGAGTCTGATGTCACCGACAGAGATCTGACTCCAAATCACAGTCTGGTGGGTGGGTCAAGTACACCTGCTCTAGTGAACCTGCAGAAAATAAAGGGTGCAAGAGGAGTCCTTTTAACTCCCCCTCCACTGCCCAGACCCCCCTGCACAAACACCTCATCAGTTTTCCAGGGGTGCAGCCTTCCTGCAGAGCGTTCCCGTGCATCTCACTCCAAGTCCCTGCCTTAAGGACAAGGCTCTGCGCTGGAGCCTGCCAGTGCTTGGCCCCAGAGTGCAGCAACAAGGCAGGATGCAGATGCACAGCTGGGCACCTCAGCAGTTACCTGGCCCCTGAACTCAGGGAGAGCAGGTTTTTATCTCTGTGCTATCCAAAGATAAAAAACATCACACTCCCCATACAATTGCTGATTTAACAAAACAGTGTTAAGGGAAAAGAATGCATTTTACTGGTTTAGTCTTTCTTAACAGTCCTCAAACTCCTTTATAAAAGCCAGTTGGGAACCGTTCCTTGAAGAATGTCTTTTTTCCACAAGCAGAAATGATGAAATCAGTGGAATACAAGTAAGTAAGGAAGAGCACAGTGCACAAGTTTCTTGTCATTGCCTCAGGAAGGAACCACCCCATCCTGTGAGACAGGACATTAGAGATGGATTTCTGCAGCTTTCTCCATTGCTGCACAGGTGATTTTTGTCTGCATTCTGATGCTACCATAGCATTATACTTTGACAGACTTGATTTTCCAGTGGTAGATTCCTAGATTGCCTCTCTTGCAATAGCTGACCTATTTTCCCGTTGCTGCAGTTTGTTATTACATGAGCAGCTCATGAGTGGGTTCCCTTCTATGAAGTGCTAAGGAACTACAAGTTAAAAACACAGTAATTCCTGGGATATTTGCATATTGCAGATAGTTACAAGAACAAGTACAGAAAACTGCAGCTCCTTCCTGCTCCCTGTGCCCAGGAGTTGCAATGTATTTCCTGATGAACTCATGCCCACAGCTGCCTGTGGGTCAGCACTGTAACAGAAAAGCCATCTGCCTCTTTGGCTATTTTACAGACTCTCTTGGCAAAGCACCTATTAAAACACAAACCTCCCTATCCCACTGAAATTCCTGCTCAGAATGCTGCTAAAACCATTATTCTTGTAGCCCTTTGACTATTTAATACTTTGATGTAGCAGTTCTCCTTGTTGCAGCAATTTGAAGTGGCTCATCTACATTTTCATGGCCTTTCAGAAGATTATTCCAGATTTCCCATGTAGCACTCCTAAATCTGTATGCCCATTTTCTTCCATACTCTCTCTGACATTTAGGGAAGCCTCCAAGAAGCTGCTTGTGAAATCAGAGTGTGAGGCTTGCTAGCAAGACTGGCAGGGGAACAACAATCCTCTTTCTCATCTTTTAGATAATGGTAGATTTAACCACTGCTCCTTACAACCATTAAATGTGGATAGGAAGAAGTATGCATTCATTGAAGGAAAGATCAGAAGAAAAGGGGAGGGAAAAAAATAAATCTGAGAGTAGTTACACAAAATGATCATAGAATCTCCATCAATATTTAACTTACGTATATTCCTCCTCCCCAAACACCCTCAAAACTCCTTTCTGAGTCTGATGAACATTTCATACTATTGCAGATTACAGGCGCTGCTGAGGCTGCTTAGCCACTGATACCTCCACTGTGGTATCAAGAATCACATCTGAGCAGTCAACTAATCAAAAACCGAGATTAACTGTATTAGAAACATGCTATAGCTTTCCTGTGTGCTTTAAAGGCTGAGATATTTGAATATAACCACAAAATAAAGGGACATTTTCCACAAGTTCCTATTAACACACCAGCTTTCAGCTGGCTCCCTTGTCTGTAAATGGTGTAATTCCTGGAAAACAGCACCTGCTTACTCTGCCCCTCTGGAAATCTCTGTAAGCTGATGCTTCACCTTCTGTTGCTCCCACAGGAGCATCTCACCAATTCACAGAGTGCCCATCACTGCCAAACCCTCTCTTTCTCTTTTTCAAATAAACCTTTGATGTCTCCAAAGCCAAACCTAGACAACAACTTCAAAGTGCTTCAAGTGCCACAGTATTTGGTAGCCAGGTGTGTCAGAATATCCTTTGTCTGTGTAAACACTGCAACAAAAGCCTGAAGCTCCATGCAGTTTTCACTATTAACAATACATCTGATACTCCAGGGTCTTTGCCAAGCTCTGCTAGAGCTCCTCAAGCCACGGCAGTTTGTGTCCAAAGCAACCAAAAGCCTTAAAAGTCCCATTCCTATTTGCAAATGTTTTGACTCTTCCAAATCCCAGCAACAAGCTGCGTCAGTGTGCTGAGCTCAATAGAGACCTTAATGTGATCCTGAATGCCGGGCTGTCATTAGGACACGGAATATTGATATCCCTGACCACTTTGCACCCAGCTAAAATGGAATTTGCCTCACAGATACACACATTAAACACTATATAAGCCACTAACTGATAGAAATCCTTCTGCCTTAATGAGACCAAACAGAGGTTGGTGGCCAAGACACTGCAGTGTCAGAGCAGGGAGCCAGAGCTGCCTGTGCAGTGTCTGCAGAGCAGGACGGACAGACCCACAGATGCCAAGCAGGATGACCCATGTAGAGCTCAGGATGCAGCTGTGCTAAGAACTGATTTATTCCACAAGAATACCACTGTAAGTTTAAGATTCTGGATTCAGGGGAGTCTCTTTCCTGGAAGGGTTCCAGGAGATGTTGGATGAGACCCTGAGCAACTTGATCTAGTAAATGACATCCTGCCCATGACAGAGGGCTTGGAATTTGATGATGTTTAAAGTCTTACATTCCAACCAAAGTTACTCCAGCATTCTATGGATTCAAACAACTGAAGGGGTTTCCAATGCTGCCACAGCATCGCATGCTGCAGGGTCTGCCCAGAAGCCTCTGAACACTTTGGTAGTATAACGTGGGAGTTCAGAACCTGAAATTCCCCAGTGGCAGTGTATCTGATCCCACCACAATGAACAGAGATGAGCATGATGAGGGGAAGATGACATCTTTCCCCATCAAAAGTAATTAGGTACCTTTGTTCTCATTAAAGAGGTTTGTGAACTTAAAAATGAGCAGAGGATTTGCAGTTTGAACACCAGTCCTACTACACTTTGGGTAATATCCTCAGTGCCTTTTCAGACCTACCTAGGTATAATTGTTAACTTCTTCATAACAGGTTCTTAAATACCTTTTAAAGGCCAATCCAGAATTTTGAATACCCAGAAAATCCAGCTATTTCTCTACATTTAAAATGGTTCTCCTGAAGTCAATTGCCACACTACCCCCAGTTCCAGGAAAGCCAATATGGAATATTTTATATTGCTTAGTAAAGACATGAGGATATCAAGGAACAAAATGCAGCTGCAAGGTCTGCAGGACACCAACCAAACAAAAATCCTGGACCTAGCATGGTGCCAAGAACTATGCTAAATATATTTCTAATGAAAGGTGTACCACACACAAGACATCTCAGCCCCAAAATGAGACTGTTATGAAACAGGTATTTAAAACCCTATTTTCTGTTATTCTTTGATTACATTTAATTCCTCTTTTCCACATTTGCCAACGAAGTTATTTATAGCCACAACAAACTTAGACTTTTAACAGAACTTGTCTTGTATGCCACAGTAAGCACATAAGAAGGACTTCATGCTGTAGCCACTTCATTATAAGTGTTCCTGAAACTCTGTGCCACTTTCGAACTCACAGTGCTTACCTGTGAGATCCGTTTTGCCCACAGCTGACCTCGAGCGTCCTTTCACCTCACTGCAGAAACCTCACCATGCTGCAGCTCTGTTCCAATGTCAGAGCAAATTAGAAGCTGTAAATGTAGCATTTATTATACACTGGCAGAAAGAAATGCTGAGTCTGGTCAAGTGCTGGCCAGTGGCTCCACACCCAGTATAAGAGGTCCTTGTCCAGGCCTGGATTCCTGGGCTGACAATTAGAAGAAGGTTTCTGACCACAAGACCAGGAAAGTTCAAAACCAGCTTCCAAATGACCACAATGGAATGCAAAACAAACAAAAAAAAATTCCTCTCTGAAGCCCCAAAGCTTTTAAAACAGAGCTGAATGTATTTTTACAGAGAGATTCTATGCATGAGCCCAACTGCAGGAAGGGATGATACAGAACAACCCAGAAGGTCCTATTCAGTCCTGTGTTTGGTTTGAGGACAGGGAAAAGTACAGAATTTCTTCTGCTTCTGGGTTATGCCTATTTATAAGGAAAGTATAATTAACTTTTTGGGACCTTCTGTTTATTATTAAAAGACCCCCAACCCTGCAATTTTCATTTTTGTTTCAAACATGGACAGAACTGGAGCTTACGAGCAGAAACTCTTGAAGTATGAATAGCTGCCTGTCAAGGCTCTGTGTGAGAAGATTGTACTTAAAGCACAAGGGCCAAGGGGGAATGGAAGGAAAAGGAATAGGAGGAGATACTGGATCTGCAGATACACTGCAAAGATAAGAGAACATCTAAAAAGATTTTTAAAAATGCAACAAAAAACGTTAAGTATATTAAGGAAGAGTAAATAGCCCTTAATTGCTTGGGAAACATTCCCCAGAACATACACTGCTGACTAGTTCTACTGGTGACAAGCATGACTACACCTTGCCTTTATTTTTAGATGTGCTTTTTTTGTTAATCTTATTTTAAATGTAATTATTTGATTAGCTGTTGCCTAGCCATCCCAGGGAATGCAAATACAGACTGTCTCAAAAAGAGAGTCACAGCTCTCAGCTTCTAGGGGAGGTAAACAATGGAGCAGTGTATCTCCTTCCCAGCTAGAGGCAGGGACACAAGGGGAATATTCTCCCTGCAAGCAAAGGGATATGGGCAGCAGCATCCAAGAAAGCAGCAGGAAGCTGGCAGTGGATGTAAGACACTGCATCGATCTGAACAGATGATCTCCTGTGAGAAAATCCCAGTATTTATTCAGGCAGGCTACAGGGCCTGCCTGACTGGCACAGGGACACAACAAGAATGGCACCATTCTAAACGGGGACACGTCTGCCATCGAGGGAGCCCTCAAAGAGTGGGATAAAGAGCACCTGAAGGCCACATCACATCCTCACCAGAAACTCCTGTTGATACCTGTACTGCCACTGGAACAAGGAACACCCTGCCAACTATTTCTGTACATTAACACACCCTCAAAGGGTCACCGAGAGTTCAGCCTGGGCACTAACCTGGTCTGGGAAGAACTGCTGAGATGGTCTGACATGCTGGTGCCCCTTGTGGAAAGGAAATGCTGCTTCTGCCTCTACCCTGCTGTTTCATTCATGGCATCTGTGAACATGAAATAAACCCCTCAGCCTGGCAGCACCGCACTCAGATGGGACTGGCCTTGAAGTGCCTCGTGTCTGTGACAAGCACTAAAGAAAACACAAAATTAAATGTTTTGTCAGTATAGACCCATGAAACCTGTGGAGAAGAACACCATGCTACAACAGATATAAAGCCTGTTTTGTATTGAAATATGAAGGTACAGTCTTTCCTACATATTTCTCTTCCTTCTTCCCTTTTTGAAGGCTTTTTTTTGATGTATATTGCAAGTTACGTGTCAAGATAATGCAAGAAAAGATAAAAACCTAACGTTTAACACAGAAGTTGACTTTACAGTTAATTTATTCTGCTGTGCAACACAGAAGGAGCTGCTAGTTTTTGTTGAGCACTAGTCAGTATTATGCAAAAAGTGAAGGGCCAGGGCAGGGCAGGAATTTAAACCCCTGAAACTACAAAGAAATTTATTTAATGCATGAAGGAGAAGAGATGCAGCTTCCCTAACAATTTCATACAAAACTGAAACACATACTAAGCCACCATAAGGCAATATGCCAGCAGAGTTTTCAACACAGGGCCATAGGGTATTAACACACTGCCCCCACCAAAGCCTCCATCCTTTGGCATGCAGTCCTGGACATTTGGGATTAGTGCTCTCTAATGGCACACAAGTTGCACCAGGGAACTGCTAAAACTTGTCACACCTTCCCACAGCTAAGGCCTCTTCAGTGCACTCAGATACAGCTCTGGGTTTGGGCATGAATGCCAGAAGCATAAACTTTAGATGAAATTTATTTCTAGGCAGAAAGAGCTTTTGCTGAAGAGAGGTTTAAGTCCCTAATTCTGGAAAACTTCCTGGCTTGCTTTCCCATCAGCCTCTTACAGGTCTGCTCTGCTCTCAGGACCAGCCTGGCCAACAGGGGCATGGCAGCTGCAGGAAGGAGAGAGATGGGCACTGATTTTAAGCAAGGCCAAGGCTCAAGAAGAAGCAATGCTAACAGGGTCACTTAAGGGACCGTCACCTAAACCCCAATGACAGAATGAAACTACTTGAGTTGGAGTCCAAAGACCATTGTTACTCTATAGAAAAAGGCAAAGAGAAGCATTATGGAGAACTCTTAAGCAGCACCAGCTCAGGAGGTAAGAGACATGAAACACTGCTGATTTTAAACAGCAGGAACATGAGCAGTCAATACGAAAGCCACTGCCTTGGCCCTCAGCACCATGGCCCAACATGCCAGGACACACACGTGGCAAAACAGCCAGCAAAATTATATGGTCTGAATATTCTCTTCACACCAGTGCATTACCCCTGTGTGCTCTTGGTTCCTTCAGGCTGGAAGCCACACAGACACACTCAACACATGAACTTTTGTTTCTCAAGTCCCCCTACGGCTCACAAAACACAGCCAGCCCCTCACCCAACTGCTCTGTCCCTGTGGGCTGGCAGCAAGAGCTGACACAACTTATTCTGGGTAGGACACAGCCTGGGGTGCTGGGATGCACAGGGAGAGTGAAGGAGAACGTGTCCATCCCCCGCTGCAGCTCAGCCCCTCAGCAGCCCCCGGCGGGAAGGGGCACGGGAGCACAGTGGCAGCTCGGGGGCATCCCTGCCCAAGTGCTCCCCCAGCCGCCAGCTCATTCCCAATTCTGGATGCACTCCCAGCCTTTCCACCCCACGTCAGGGTGCCTCATCCTCTGTCTCAGTCCCTGGCTGTGACTTTGCTGCTGCCTGGCAGGCAGGCACGAGATGAGCCATGCAGACCTACTGTACAGTCCCTTCAGCCATTCCTAGAAACAGTGCAGCTGAGCAGAAATATGGCATTTTGGAGTGCCGCAGTGAAGGCTGTTTGTCTCTCCCTCCCACCTCATTCATCCTGCAGCTTGATTTATTTGCTGATTGTCAGCAGTGTGAGTAATTGGTTTCTTAGATACCCTAACAGGAAGCCAGCAGGCACCTTATGTGAGGACAGATACAGCAGGATCCACCACCCTGCAGAAGCAGGAGCACACTCAGTAACCTGCAGCACCCACTCCTTCTCCCAAAGCATGAGAACATCACTTCCCCAAGCGGTGATGAGCAAAGCAAGAGAGAGCAAAGGCTGTGGAAAATGACAGGAGTGAGAGGCACAATCCAGAGCAAAGGGCCTGCTGCAGCTCATGATGCAGCTGCACTTCAGCAAAACCCTGAGGAAGAACCAGAGCTTACGTGGCTTTTGTGTAACTTAAGGCCAAGATATATTGGGACTGTGCCCACACCTCTGTGAAGAGCAGCCAGACCTGCAACTGCAGGGATTTCCCTTGGCACACAGGAAGATCATCAGCTCTCATTCATTCATCAGTGCCCTTGTCCACAAAAGAGGCATCTTCAGGGCTCTCAAATCCTAGACAGAATCCTGCTGGGGGGGAAGAAAAGTGGGTCATCCTCATAACAGCTTTTGAAAACAAAACCAAAGCTCTACAGCTTTGTAAATATATATGTTTATATTAAGTATGTAATTTTTATATAATAAAAAATATATTTTACATGTCTGTTGAAAACCACGTGGTTTTAATTACTGAGCTATCCAAGGATTTAATGCCTCTGAGCCTTTATCTGCTGCATCTCGGTCAAACCTCATAAGGTTGCATCTGAAATCACACTGTGCTAAGAAAACAAATGATTAAAGCAGAGCTAGGGAGTCAGGGGATTAGTCTATGCTGCACGGCCTTGAGCAAGTAATTTTTAGCTCTGAGGCTCTAATCTTATAGTGAGCCTGGGGCAGATGAAACACTCACACACCCACACAAACCACACTCAGTTTTTTTTCTCATCTGAAAAACAGAAATGACAACACATACCTCTCTGAGAAGCATCTTAATCACTAATCTGCATTAAATGCTTGGAAATACAAAGTATTACAATGATTTAGTACCAAACCAAACTAACATTTTGCAGTGCTATCAGAGTCAATAAAGTAGAATGACAACACAAACACCCATTGTATTCAGCTCACAATCATCACTGGAAAAATCCAACACTAGGAAGCTGTAATAGTCTCTTGCCCCCCCTAACAACCAGCTGTAACTACAAATAGAACACAAAAGATGAGTGACTAAATGAATTAGTCCTGAACTGCATCCTCTATCTTGTTAAATGCAGGAAGCCCACACAGAGCAGTTTCAAAGGGACTAATGAAGGAGAAAAGCAAGCTCCAGGATCTCAGTCCTTGAACTGCCCAGCTTTCAGACAAAAGGTACCAGTTCTGCAAATAAAAGAACAAATCTTGCAGCTGCTGTGACTTAGAAAACATCCTTTAAAATGCAAGACTTGTCCTTCATTAGGACCATGACAAGCTCACTGTCCTAAGAGTACTATTCACTCTGTGTATTCAGCATGAGACAGTTTGTTGCCTGCCTGCTTTAACAGTAGGAGCAGGTCTGGATTAGATTTGCTAGCAGTTGTCACCTTTTGCACTACTTTTCCACTTCCATGCATGTATGTACAATGTATCTCATAACACCACCAGTGTTATTGGCACATGAGACAGCTGCATTTTCCTCATTTATGTGCTAGAAATTCAGAAGTGGGTTCTCAGCACCCTCTTGTGGAGCTGTGCTGTGGTAACCACCATGTCATAGTAAAATTTCACTGCAATTCAGAGCTACAGAACAGTTACTTCTGCAATAAAGCCAAAATTGGGAAGTTAAATGTGAATGGCAACACTTGGTAGTTTATTATGATTTTTAATACCTGACTAAAACCCATGTCTTGGGTGCAAGCATGTCCTGTGCCACATTAAAAAAGCCCACCTATACACTATCTCTGCTGCGATATATGAATTAATGTAATGTAGTAATGCTGTTAGTTCAATGCTGGCAGAGGATCCTGTTTCTATTAGAACATGCATCTGTGCCTGCAGGCCTAGTCAGGATCAAAGCTGTTGTCATTTAGAAAAAAAACTGCCTGTGGTGGCAGCACAGAATAAGTTCCTTCCAAGAGAAAATAGGATTCTTCCTCTGCTTATTAAGATGCCCATAGCCAGCAGCTCTTCCAACTCGGAACATCACTGCAATGCTTCTGTCAGCTCTGGGAGCAAATGGGAGGCTGAATGCTGCTCCAGGGTAATGTGTTTTTTGATAAAGTGGCTTTCCTCCCCCAAGTGTGTGCTTGCAGTAAAATGCCCTGTGGAAGAGGACAGAGAAAGAAGCAGTCTTTTATTCTGTTCTTGCACACATATGTAAGAAATGGCCAGTGTCCCTCTGTAAGCAGCTGTTTTCCACACAATTTACAGATCACATTAGGTTATTATGTCCAACCTGAAGAATTCATGTAAGTCAAGGAAGAGTGATACATGTGATAAATAACACACAGTCCTAATAACACACACATGTGGTAAGGGCTTGCCTCAACATAATGGCTCCCAGCAATTTTAACCAAATCCTTAAAGCAGTTGCAGTACCTGTCTAAATGCACAAGCCTAACCAGCAAGCATTAGTGACGTTGGCAACACTCACAGAGAATTAAAACATGCACAAGGCTTCTTGAGCATATCCATCAGATTTTGTTCCTCTAAGGAACCCACAGGTGCTAAAATACACTCAGCATTCCATCCTTCCAGTGTTTTCTATTTTTGGATAGCAGCAATGCAATTTCTGCTCCAGGAATACTGAAATTTAAGGTGTTCCTCCTCATATGCACATAGCACACAGCTCAGCCCTGGGAGCACAGTTCTGCAGGTCACTGCTGCTGCATTCAGCCTCTCCCCTTCCCTTTCACTACACCCAGCCCTGAGAACCCCAACAGTCCCAAGTCTCACAGCACCAAAAGGGTTTAACAAGGATGCCCCTCCAAGACACCATCCCTAATATCCACTGCAGGGGCCACGTAACTTCAACGTATGTAACACTGATAACAAAATACAAATTCCCACCACTGTGGATTTCTTCCCTCTGGCATTTTAACAAATTTATGTTTTTTCTTAGGAAGTGCAATTCAGGCACATCCACACACAGTTATCTTTGAGAAAGTTAATACTACACAATAAAATACTGTGAATTTGGTTGTGTTTTTTTCCTATCTTATTTTTTCTAACATATAAATTCCAATATATTGCTATTAATTTTGTGCTCCCTTTGGAACACTACACTCTTTTGCTGGATCCAGAATGACTTTTGCAGTTAAATGCACTTTCAGAAGCTATTCCTACTGCAGAACAAGAACAGCAGCTCATGCTTTCTGCGGCAGGCCAGACACAGGAGTTACAGGACACAGTCAGAAGAGCAGCTATACAATACCAGCCTTTTTCAGCCTTGCACAACTGTGCCTGTGCCTTTAAAAAAATAAAAGGCCAAGCCTTTACTATTTTAAAGGTTTGGCCATATTATTGTTCCCTTTGCAGCTGTACTGTGTACAATTCATAACAAACAGATTTGCCACCACACTTTCTGTGGGCTAGGCACAGTGTATCAAAATTAAAACAATTGTTTCATGAACAGGAACCTACCTAGTCCAGCAAAGTGTAAGAAATGACAGACTGAAATTAAGCATCTTAAATGTGCAGTTTTGAAAAGTCAAATTCACAGACCTCAGCAGGAGGTGCAGGGTTTCTGTTCATCAGAAAAACGGTTCTAAAAAGTTGGGAATATTTCAGATGGCTTGTGGGTCTATAAATATGATCACACCATTAGGAAAAGAAAAAGGAAAAATTCTTACTCACAAGGATGATGTATCATGGTGACCAGGAAAGCAGAGTAGGGAAGGCTCCTGCTGCCTCATGGCTTCTTCATGGTACTCCTTTCACTTTGCTAAAGCTGCTGCTCAGAGGAAACAGGAGTAGCTTTGCTAACAGTTATCCCTGTGGATGGCTGACATGATTTGGGACAGGCAGGGCATTGATTTTCTATCAAAACCTTAATAGGTCACACCAAACAGATACACCAACTGATTGTTCATCTAAAACAGAACTCATTTCACACAATGCCATTGCTGCCAATGTGATCTGGAGAGCAACTAAGAAAATCTCAGTAGCAGACATGTGCTACTGCAGAGCACCTTACAACTTAACCAAACTGGCAGGTACAATTTACACCTCAGATGGAATGAGTTTAAGGCCACAATATTAATCATATATTGAATATTACATCTCATAAAGCCTGGCTTTATAGACTGCGATTCTTTTTCTTTTGTTTCTGGTCAGACTGCCATCAGTTTGTCACTTCCAATTAATTTGAATATTTACATTTTCTAATTTCTAGTCACAGCTGTCCAGATTTTGGTCACTGCTTGGCAAATGGCTCTTCAGGAATGCAGGATCTCAATATTCCAGCAGAACATCAGTGCACCACAGTTTAACTAACTGGCCATTTCAGCTTAGAACCAGCCACACCTTAGGCAAGTCTGAGAGCAGTTAAGCTGTATCCTTCTCCCTGCTAAGTGTACTAATATATGTATGTAGCTTGACTTGGGATTTCTTTTTGGGTACTCTGGAGATAATTTCTCATTTTACAGTGACAATAGCACAGCCTAAAAATAAATGTGTTTAACTCACTTTTCTCTAATGTCAGTGTAAGCCCTGGTGTCCTCATTCAGTAACATGCCATGTAATAATCAGCTATTATTGTTGAGTCAACTGTTTTGTAGCTCCATAACATTATGTAAAATCCTGAAACAGATGATTAAAAGCATGTGTACATATGTATATAAACCCTGACAAAAATACATATCCCTAAGAAATGGTTTCTCTCTACCTCACTTACTGTATTTTGAAAACAAATCCAAAAAGGTTAAAAGTATGTTTCAGAACATAATAAATAAAAGAAACCCTCTGCTGTACAAAAAAAACACTGCATGTTTATTATAATTTAGGAATATAAGCAAATGGAAAGTAATTTATAATAGCTTAAAATCCATGGTAATCTCTCCTGTCTTTGTGTCAAAATTTATAGCGTATGTGACAGCAGTAGGATCTGACAGAATTTCTGATTCAATAACAGAGCTGAAGAAATAAACAGCTTGCTTGCAGTGGGGATTCCATTCACAGCTTCCCTACAGGAGAGAGTTAAAAGTGAAAGCAGTCAAAATCTACAATGTTATTACTACACAGTAACAATGCAGTAAGAGGTCTTGTTCCCAGCTGAGCTGTTGGAGGTTGAGGGGGTGGGGGGAAGTGGAATTTTTACCATTCTGTTGCCAGGTAACTAACGATCGGTACTTAGGGGCATTTACTCTCACAAAGGAGACAAAGACTTTCTGGCTGGGCAGAGACGGGAACAAGAGATTTAGGAACTCGATAAGCTCACTCCTCGCTGGAGTTTGGAGGAGAGAGGAGTGGGAAAGAACGGCTATCTGCTTTTTTGGCTGCGACTGCAGGAAGAGAAGCCTGGCTCTGCACTAGCTTTTCTCTACCTGGTGAGTGAGTTTCTCGGGGCACGGGACTCCAATCCTCTTTTCCCCTCCGGGAGGGTGCATCTCCCAGCTGCGCTGCAGTGGAACGGGACCCCCGCCTGCTGCTGCCGCCCGGCGCCCTGCCTGCCACCACCCTGCCCTCTGCCTGCCCTAACTGCGGAGTTTTCCTGCCGCCTCCTCTGCTGGCTGGCCCGGGTGTGCTGACCCGGCCACTCCATCTCCCGGCTCTGGGCTCTCTGCTGCGCCCCATCCATCTGCGCTCCACGTTGCTCCAGCCCGTCTGCCATCACGCGCGGCACAGATCCAACCTCGCGCCACAGCGCCATCTGCAGCTCCCCGGGAGTCATCGCACCTGCCCTGCTGGGCTGGGAGCCCAACAGCGCCCCTGCTGGCCGTGACCGTGACTGCACCAACCGGGAAAGCACCTGGCAGCCCAGGGACATTTGCCACTGAGTTTTTTTTGTTTTGTTTACCTTTTTTACTTTGTTCACTGTTCTTTTTGTTACTGATTGTTCATCTCATTATAGATACTAGTAAAAAACTCTTATTCGTTTTCCCATACCTTTGCCTGAGAGCCCTTGATTCTAAAGTTATAATAATTCAGAGGGAAGAGGGTTCACATTCTCTGTTCTAAGGAAGGTTCCCACCTTCCTTAGCAGACACCTGTCTATCAAACGAAGACATGAGCACACAAAGATCAACAGTTATCATTTACACTGCCATCCACTCCACTATGGAACACGTAACTTGAAATACCATCTGCTACACCACACACTGAAGTCACTGAGTTAACAGCGGATTTGGTCAAAGAGTACTGAGATAGAACATTAAAAACACTTACTCCTTTCCCCTCCTAATTTTTGCTTTTGTTAAACGGAGATGAGGTATTTGTATGAATAAACTCTACTTTGTCCTAGCACCCCATTTAAATTCTGCATTTGATTCCAAACTAGGGAGCATTTGCATGCAAATCAGACTCTCGCATTTTAAGGTACATCCCCCACTCCCCACAAAAACATGATCAGGTATTTTTACTAATTCTGACTACACAGTATTCAAACAGTGTAACAAGGGGCACTACACAACCCAAGCAGCAGAGACCCACTGCAATACTACAGACTTTAACATAATAAATTAGATCGAAGATATACCTTTTCATTTGAAATTTGCACCAGTCCTGTACTAACGGAGATATCGGCAGCAAGATGATATTCCATCCACAGAACTGCTCCATGGCTCTTGCCTTTCCTGGGGAGAGGGGCAGGATAAAACCTGTCACTTTACACAATACTGGCAGCTTAAACACTGCACTAGCGTTTAAGTGAGAACTGTAAAATCATGAACAACTTCTTTCCTTGAAAGAAAGCTGAACAGCCAACTGGTTTGGTAATTGGGCAGCAACTTTTAAAGTATTTGCAGATATGAGATCTAAAAAAGGCAAGGAAGAGAACATGTCATAACTACATCTGCTCAGCAGCACAGCCACTTTACCAGCACTGACTAACATGGCATAAATTACATGGCATACTCTGAGAACTTCCTTTAGAGATCCCAGTTTCTATGAACTCTGAATTAAGAGGAAATATTTACCACACACACAGTGCCACTTTAAGTGCCTGCTCCACAAGGAGCAGAGGTCATGCCAGTGTGCCTGTAAACACAACTGCTGCAAAGGCAGAGACCCCACACAGATGGCTCTGGAGTCTATGAAAGTTTGAATTTTGTTTAATGAGAAACACAGCAGTGTTTATGTAAGCTCTAGATAGTTAAAAAAATAAAACTTCCTTGTTTTTAATTCTTAACAGCATTTCAAGTTTGAACAGAATTAAGTACAATCCACAGTTATGGTGGAAAGTATCTCAGAAGATGTGGCAAATTCCAAGACTGCCAGGATTGCAGTTAGAAGGAATAATAGCACACACATTAAAAGCTATTAACACAGTAATTTTAAAGCTTTAAATATAATAATTTCTTAATTAGTAAACAGAATCATTTGACAAGCTAAAGTAAGAGCTTTTTCCACAAGAACTCAGCAACAGGCAACAAGCAGAAAGATTAAAAACACTCAGATGAAGTTTTATTTTCTCTACACTACAAATTAATTTATTTAAATTTTAAATCATAGTGATAGCTAGTAAAATGTTATTTTTTAAGACAGAGGCATATTATCTGTCTAATAATATCTAATATTATTGTATTATTGTTACAGCCTACTGTGAATAGCCATGGGAAGTTTATGTCAGAGCAACTTCCACAACCTTAGGTCACATTATTAAAAACTGCTAAGTACATTCCCACCAGTTAAGTGTAATAAAGGGCTTAAATAGGAGGTAAAAAATGGATGATGACAAACTATTTATTGCATTGAGAAAACTGACCGTAAGAGATTTACAGAGCCCTCTGTGCTGAGACAGTGCTGTGGTACAGTCTTTGTGAAGTCAAATGTCAAAACTTCCTGTGGGTCTGAGAGTGACTTGGAAGGATATTCCCACAGCGGGTGAGGTTCTGCTTCCTTGGATTCCCTAAAATTCAGAGAATTCTGAAGAAAGGAAGGAATAAAATTAAATGAAAACAATACAAATGCAAACAGTCTGTGTTTTCAAGTTAATTATGGGTGCTGAACCCAGAATACTTCAGCAATAAAGCTGCAAGAGGGCAGGACTGCATTTCTTAGGCACCAGGGGAAAAATGTCCTACATGCATGGCCCTCAGTCCTGAAACAGAAATGGGCACTTTCAAAATACAGTGCACTGAAATTTTCTTCTCCCTCAAGATGAATTTCACTGTACATCTGCCTGTTCTCCTCCACAATTACTGTCAAAATAATCTCAATGGCTACGTCAAATACGGATATTGATAGGCCAGCTCTAGAAACTGATACAAATTAATCTCAAACAATGGTGTTCTGCCTAATACACAAGTTTTTCAACAGTCACTGAATGCTTTATTAAGCCAAACTGAACTTTTGTTTTGCTGAGATTTGTGCTGAAACTATTTTTCTTACTTTAATCATATCATCCATAGTCTGGACATCAAAACCTTCACAGGTGCCACACGGACTCCGGATTCTCCATAAGTCCTATAAAAGACAACATGATTTTGTTTGGCTTTATTAAAGCAAACAGGAAACCTTAAAATAGTTTTAGCTGTAGCTTAGACATTTGGTAGCAAGCCAGTTTTAAGTGGATTTGTGTAAATATCTAAACAATCTCACCTGGAACTCCACAATCATCATGTGCAAAGAAGCAGACTGAGGAAGGACAGTGACATCGCTGGCAAGGTGAGTGCTCACAGCTGTCCTGGCATACCAGAAATACAGGTTATGCCATGGCAACAAACTTGTAGTGAAAAACGGCTCTCCCACAAGGATAGAAATCTTGGCAAAGAAAGGAAGAGATAAAAAGTATTATAATAAAGAACAACAACTCACAACACAGGCTGTTCAGATCTTCCAATAGCTACCAGTGCAATATATTAAGTGAAATCATCTAGATAAAAATATCTACTGTTCCTAATTGCTGTATACTGCACATACAGCACACTGGACATTGTTTTGTGGGTTTAGTTACCACATTTTAAATTTAATTTTCCTGCAATGAAGTTTGTGAGAAAGTATTGCAGTTTAAGTTTGGAAGGCTTTGTAATGAGTCATAGAACCCTGAAGCTTTCAAGTATGTTATTACTTCCAGACAGATCGCAATCTTCTTGAGTGGCCTGTGAAGGAGCAACAGCCTTGTAGAATATGTGCAGTTAAACCAGTTAAACTGCCTTAACAACTGGTGCAATTATGCAGCATGGAAAGTCAGACCCTTTCAAAAACAAAGCAACAACCCTCCTACAGTCTTTAGTCTCCTTTAGTTTTAGTGGCACACGGTGTGAACCATTTACTCATTATATTTTATATGAACTGGGATGTAACAGGACTCATTGTGGTTACAATGGAACAGCAGGAAAGCAAGATTCATTTTTACCTTCCACTCCCTACCAACCCCCTGAAATCTGGTATACTGGACAACTGTAACATACCTTTTTATCATCCAAATGATAGGGCTTCAGCAATTCAGGACGTGCTTCTATTATTTTAATTTTATCTTCAAGATGATTTGCTTTAAAAAACTAAAATTGGAAAGTAGCACACTGTCAAAAGCCACAGTTGAGACTCAAACCCCTACCAAAGTAGCAATTTCTTTGAAAACAAATTATAAAAAAACCCAGTAGCCAGAAGAAATTTTTTTTAACAACTGCCTGCCATAACTCGTGAGGATGATACAAGTCTATTCTTGAAGGCTGGTTGTACATAGAGCCAACATGTCACACCTAGGGAACTAAAGCACCTGCCCTCCATATTCTTTCAATTTCCTATATAAAAAGGCAGGTAACACAAAAGTTGCCTCACCTTCATTCATTTGTACTTAGAAACATATAAGAAGGATAATCAAGAATGGTAAGAATCACTTCAACTATGAATACACTGTGTATTTGGCTTCTCTTTGAGGAAGGCTTGCCTCCTCATTTGCCCACCATTCCTGTTTTTGTACTCCTGAGCCTCAGGCTGAGGCAGACCTCGTTCTAACACCCAGTGTCAACTAAAGGAGCCACAGCCACATGATGACTTCAGGAAGCTGCCTCCAGTCACTTCTCAGGCACCAGCTGCCTCTCCTGAACAACCTCCACTCCACTGGCAGAGCCTTCTGTGCCCTTCCTCAAGGCAAACAGCAGAGCAGGCATGGTCTCAGCTGGAAGACAGAACTGCTGGATGCTGCTTACCAGGCAAGCTTTGGATGCTCTCACTAATCCTCACAAACAAACTGCCTGGCTTTTATCACCGAGGCAATGGCAGCAGCAGAGCAGCAGCTCAAGCAGGCAAGCCAAGAGACATCTGCAAGGAGAGATCCAGCTTTAACAGAAAATGGAATACTCACTTTTTCCATGACAGAACAGGACACACCAGAGTTTTCTAATGTAAACACCTAATGAAAATAAAAAAGTTAGTCAAAATAACTTCACAGTTTTTAATTAAAAAAATATGTAACGGAAGAATGAAGGAGCATTTTGATGCCCTAGGGAACACACTTCCTAAGAACCAAGCATCTATTCCACAGCCCACTACCATGGACTTTTCTAACTACAAAACAGCCCTAGTAACTACAGGTTAAATAATGCTGTTTTCACAGCCCTACAAGAAAAAAAGCCTCATCAGAATGCAAATATTTATTTTCCATTTTTAAGTTGCACACAGCATATCAACATTTGCTGTAGGCACATATTTACTCCTGAACAAATGCAAGCATATTGCCAGTGTGCCACACTGTAAATACTGCTTAACATGACCTGACTTTATCACCTGGAAAGTGCTCAGAAGCCTTTTGCAGTAAGAAAAAACATTAGTTTTTATCCAAAATTGGTGAATAGTTAAGCAATATGGTACATTCCTCAGGATTATATTACATAACACATTCCCAGATATTCAGTTCAACTGTAACAAATTTTAGTTTGAAGAGCTCCATGGCATCAAGTAAGCCATTTATATATGTGAGACAGCCAGGCAGCTCTCATTTACACATAGACCCAGTATTCTTACTGCTTCCTACTTTGCTCTTACATATCTTACACTCAAGACCAGATAATAAATGCAATTTTGGAATTGCACACATAAAAAAAGAAGAAAAACTGCCAGACATTTAGGTCCATAGAAAGAGTGTTTCCAAAAGCATCAAGATACAAGACGGCAAACAAGAAGCAGTGAAGAATGAGGAACAGTACTTTCCTTCAAAACTACACATTGGTAAATGTCAAATCTGGTAATTATTATCTTCCTAGACTTCAGCTTGACCAGAGATGAATTTAACCTCCCCTTCAACACAACATGAGCCTATTCCTCACTTGTCCCTGAAGAGGCACTGAGACTAGTTGAATAATGAGCTGGAAATTAACTACATGAGAGAAAAATACCAAGCAAAGATCTGAAAAAGAGGACAAAGTACTGTACCTGCTTTGCTCCAAGATAGTGAGCCAGCACAGGCAGCAGACTGCCATCACTGATACAAAGGCAAACACTATCTTTTTTCAGAACCTACAGAAAATAAATAGTCATTGTTATTCCAGAGAGAAAAGTTTTCTGGATTTGATACACTTCATATCAAATAATGTAAAACATTCTCATGTAATGCCCTTAGGTCTGAAAAAGTTTGCTCAAGAATGTATTGGATGTCTTTATTCAACTACCAATACTAAATGTAACAAACACACAGAACTGCTACAAATTCTATGCAAATATGGCTGCTTACTGCTTAAAAATGTACTACTAAAGCTTTCAAGAAAAAAATAAAACTAACATCTGCTGATGGAAAAAAATATACTTCATGAGCAAAGACCTTTGCAGGGGACAAACAAATTCCATAATAATGACTGCAAATAAACCAGTATGTGCATCCATCACAGAAGCCAATAAAACCTGCAGGCAACAAGCACTCACTTTCCTCAAGGCCTTGATGTATTGCTGTGTTCGGTTCTGATCATTCAACTCCCCAAAGCGGGGTCTGTTCCAAAGCAGATGAGCACGGCACCTACAGACAGGACTCTCCACATGAACATCTGCTTTATGCTCCTCTTCAGCTGCTTTATTCTCCTCTTCCCTGTAAAAAATTCCAATGAAGTATCAACTACAGCTTCAGTGACACGTTTTTGCAAACAGGCACATTTTTGCATTTTGGCTGATATGCACATGAATGCCTATGAATGCTGCTGTCACTTTTTCAAAGTTACTGGTTCTCCAGAGACATTTTGTAAATCTGCATTTCCAACTGAAAAGAGGCCAAGAAGAATTTTCACCTTCTTTAAAAGACAAAACCAAGAACCAGCCCCCACTTTCCCACTAACTGTGATGACTGGATACTTTAGGCTTTACTCTTTTAGCAGTTACTTGTTTGGATTCCTAAGTAAAAAAGGCACAGCAAATTCAAATATTTTAAAGCTAGCATTGTTTTTTTAAAATGTTAGTTGCTATTGTCATTACAATGAATATGATTAAGTTCTTTTTAATCTGAGCAGAAGGCAGTAATCTCAAAAAGACAGTTCTGACTAGGAAAACAGAAAATGGAACCAGAATGGCAATTATTTTATTTATTTACCTATATGCTAGCCCAGCTGAACCGCATTTTAGGATTTCCAGGAATTAACCATGACTGTTTTATGTTTCTCTGTCACAGAATGTAACCAGGTACAAGGCAGGAGCTTGCAGTCCCACTGGATTTTTATGTATAATGTGTATTTTCCACCTGTGCACTGCACATGAGGCAGCCTTTAATATTTTTCTAGGTCTCTTTAAGTTCTTCTCTTGCTCTTCTACAAAAGCAGATGCTCTAAGAGCAGCAAATACTGAAGCTTGGAGTAACACAGCAGCCTTTTGCACACACAGGTTGTTACCTGGCTTTCTGCAGGTTATACCACACAGAGTACTCGTCACGCCAGGCAGTCAGCAACAACTTCTCACCCTGGAGAACTGGCTCCTCATTTGGAAGAAAATAAACACACTGCATCCAGTGATCTCTCCACTGAAAAGGGTTGATACACAAAACCTTAGGAACTCACTTATACATATGAAATGGAAAGTAAGCAAATAGCAGGAAGTCAATTAGGAAGAATGGGCACAACTTTGAAGATGCATGATTAATTTAAAGAATCTTGCTCAAGTTAGCAAGGCTGAATAAAAACCAATATCACATATTGAATAATATTGATTTCTTGCAATAGAATAAACCTGAGACCATTGGCTTGCTCACTAACCAAGCTTCTATTTCAACCAAATGAAAAACAATCCAAAATTACTTTGCATTTATTAATACTGTTTCACCTCCACAGTTCACTTGTGTTAGAACCTGTATTGAATTGCTGAAAGCCTCATGCACCTAAAATTAGATCACTTAGTTCACTCTGATCACAGCACAACTATTTTGTGTTTCCAAAAGCTGGTTTTTGCACTGCAAATATCCCATGCTGAGCGGTCATTCTAAGTTGACTGAGTGCCTTGAAGTTTGATAATGTCAAATTTTATTCTCAAAAATGGTAAGCGTAGAAATCAATCATTTTGTAACTTCCTTTTGACTAAGTTCATCCTACTAGTAAACACATTCACATAAAAACACAGGAATCTGACTTAATAATGGTAGTGTTTCTCTCATCCATCCAGCATTTTCCTACACCAGCCTCTTTTTTTTAATGAGAGTATGAATATACTACAATGAACATAACACTTATTTGGAAATTTAATAGAAGAACTACATGGAAGCAAACCACACTCTAATATTTTAACCAGGGATAGAAACTAGTTAAGGAAAAATATATGGGAATCATTATTTCTTGGAAGTAAAAGAAATAACAGTACCTGGAAGACAGCTTCAGTGTTTAAGATTTACACAAAAGATTAACATTGAACATTAAAGAAAACCTGAAATGAGCACATACTATAGCAAAAATCTCTACAATTTGCTTATTTAGCATCTCCCAATATACTAAATGTTAGCGAAGTTCCTAAGCAATTTAAGGCAGAGCTGCTTAACCCCACCAGTACTCAAAAGAGTTGCTCAGTCATCTGACAATGGTATCTGAAGGCTCAGTATCTTACCTGCAAAGCAGAAGTGGGTTTTACCCAGTAGGGAGCCATTGTGCAATTAATCGTCCCAGAGGGGTCCATGTCAATATCCCACCAGGAAAGTACAATCTGTGCCTTGCCAGATTCCACAGGCTCCAGCTGCACTCTGTAGTAGGTAGGAGCACTCTGTACTGGCTTACTGAAATCCACACTGCAGAGAAGCATGAAAATTGTGAAAAGAAATAGTTCAGCATTCTTCAGAAATTCTCACCAGCTTTTTATGCTGGATGCACAACTTATATGAAAGGCATAACAGGATAACTTTGCTTTCAACAAAACAATGTCTGCCTTACCTGAACATTGTCACCACATCACTTAGGGTAGTGAAGTCACTTGAAGGCATCTGGTTCAACTGGATATCACAAACAGAAGGAACACCTGGACAGTTCTCCATTTCTGAAGGAGGAACAAGAATTTTTTCACCATCCTCTGCTTCAACACGAACAGGAAACAGTTTCTTCCAGGACCACATTCTTTTGGATTCCACTAACTGGACATACACTGTTGCCCTGTGAGGTACTGCCTCACATCCTTCCTAAGTGTTCAAAACAAAGGATAAACACAATCAACAAGTTTGACTTATTAACATGAGTGACAACGAGATCACTTGAAATGCAAGTCCATTTAAAGAAAAGCTGGACTGAGAGCTTTGAAATCTGAAACACAAGTTATTTTGAAGACTTTTGTAACACCAGCGTAACTTATCTCTCTGTGAAATACAAGACATGTCTATCATGTTCAATGTGGTTCAGCAAGGCCAGGTTACTTTATTAACCATACAACATTATCAACTTACTAGCCTCAGTTAAACCTGCACATCCATTCTTGTTCTGAAATAAGAGATCTATCCTGAGCTTCTCAAGGCAGAAAACTACTATAAGCTATCAACAATAAAAGAGAGTTGCTGATTGCAATGAGAAAATAAGAAAAATACCTCAAATATTTATGCAAGGATGACTTTGTATCCATGTTTAAAGACTAGAAAACATACATGTTTCCCTAAAAATCCCACTATGAACTAAGCCAACCATGAAGTCCAAAAATGATACTTTTACAGAAAAAAGACTAATTGCAATTTAGAGTTATATATGGAAAGCAAAACAAAGTTATGGAGGACTATTGTCTTTATATGTAAACTGGTGAAAGGAAACCTAGAAACCCAAGTAAAGTTTTGCCATCCACATTTGAATGAAAGGAAAATATTAGAAAATGTAAAAGAGAAAGCACTAAAATTTTACCTATAGATTATATGTCCAAAAAAATCCCCTAATTTAAATACAGTATTTAAAATATTTTCACATATGGAGTAGTAAGACCACAATAGGAAAAAACAAACAACGAAAAATGAACCAATGCCTGGGAGGTGAAGCCCATTGAATTTAGGAGAATTTAATTTTTTAAAACATCTTGGAACAAAGGTGTTATTAAGGAGAGCTTCAAATCAGAACTGGATGCCTTTCTGAAAGATGTTTGTTAACCAGCAAGTTATTGGTTTCAATGCCAAGCAAGTAAGTGTAATTTCAGAGCCTCTGATTTATTCTAGGAATGAATCTAGTAAATCATTCACTGAATAAGATGATGATGGTGCAGAGCTGATGGTGTATTTACCAAGGGATACAGAAGCCTAAGTTCTGTATAATCACCATCATACTTCAAAACAGGCAGAAGAATCTCTCTACAAACAGATGCGACACATTTTCTATTTTCTTACCTGTACAAGGTATTTGTGTGCATGCTCATAGCTTGGTAAAGCTCCTTCTCCTATCAGCTCTGTATCAAATAATTCTGTTACCAGGATGTTTGCCCGACACTGCATATCTCCATCTGGAAGAAACAAATTAATATTGTAATATTAAGACTTTAGGTAAGTGTTTCTGAAGATGTTATCCTGAAAACACAAGTAATTAAAAACTTATTCCTGTTAGAGAATCTGCTGAAGACTGGAAATTATTTTCCATTTGAAATACAAATGACTACTGAAATACTACTAGAACACTTTGAAGTAAATTTCTAGTGTTACTTTGTAGAGTGTAAAGTATCACAGAATTGTTAAGGCGGGAAAAGAACTTGAAGCTCATCAAGTCCAACCACCAACCCAGCACGATAACCATGTGCATCACTAAACTATATCCTCAAGTGCCATATCCACATATTTTTGAACACTCCAGGGACGGTGACTCCACCCCTTACTTAGGCAGTCTGTTCAACGTTTTACAGCCCTTTCTGGCAAAAAGAAATTCCTGATCTCCAATCTAAACCTCCCCTGGCAGAACTTGAGGCAATTGCCTCTCATCCTGTCACTTATTACCTGGGAGAGGAGGCCAACCCTCCTCTGGCTATGACCTCCTTTCAAACAGTTGTAGAGGTAAGGTCTCCCTGGAACCTCCTCTTTGCCAAGCTGAGCTCCCCCAGGTGCCCTCAAAACTCTTGTGCTCCAGCCCCTTCACAAGGATTAGCTTGTTTTAATTAAAAATGTACAAAGAATGAGACATATTACTTCACAGTTTTCAGGTGCTTGCCAATTATTTTAAGCCTAGCCTATTTTTCTCACCCGGGCCAACTGTGACTTCAGTGGAATGCTTGTTGATTACTTTGATCTTGTCAGAAAAACCGTTTTTCTTCACTATCTTCACAGCAGCATTAGCCATGGGCTTGAACACCTGTGAACAGCAGGAGCGTAGAAAATACTCGTATTTTTCAAAAACTAGGTTAAAGTACCATATTATACTCGAATTTTGATTAAAATCAGATACAATTATATACAAGAAAACTTGACTTAGAAATCTTCATCTGTACATTTACAGAAACTGTCCTAAAACCAAAAAATGTACTATACCTTTTCAATTATGTTGTTTTAAGACCCAAGTGGTTTGGAAACATAAAAGGCCCAAGCCTGCACTTCAGAAGCCACAATGCAAAATAACAAATGCACCCACTCCACTGATGGTGCACCGAAGCTCAAGAAAGCAGCTATGAACAGAAATGCAGAATAGGTGCAACCCTCAACAAATGCTCACCTCGATTGCGTAGCAGAAATCTGCTCCAGCCGAAGCTGCCATCATGGACAGCAGTCCTGTGCCAGTCCCTATGTCCAGCACAATTGCTTTCTCACCTCTGTCTTTTACTCTGCTCACTGCAGCACGAATACCTTGGTAGTATTTCACATTCTGTGGAGAAGAAAACCATCAGCAACCTTTTATCCATTTACGCTTTTAATTCTTGTGCAGAAATCTTGCATTCTCCACTTATGAGTTTATAATCAGAAAAAGGCCTACAGAGACGCTTTATGCCATACAGCCACACCAAAGCCATCTTCAGCAACAGCAACTGTATCTGGCAGGATCGGTCCATTTAAAATACATCAATTTTTATCACAGTGTTCCTATCACCACTGGTCAATCAGCTATTCATATCACCTGTGTGGTCTCCAAATATGAGATATTTTCTGCAGCAAATAACAGTAAGATCCATGGGAGATACTAGAGGTTTTCTGATTAATTTTCCCCTACAGGACCTCTCAAATAGTCTTATACTGCCTATGATAGCACAAGAGCTAAAGTATCTTGGATTTGGATTCCACTCTTCATCTACTGATACAGAGGATGTGTGCCTTGCCATAAATAATAAATAAATAGCCTTGCCATAAATGAATAAATATTTATTTATTATACTGATGAATACTGGGTTTTGGTTACATGCCATTTAATGGAGCTATAATCACACAAGCATTAACAACAGAAAAAAAAAATGCTGTCACCTCTCAGCTACAGAATAAAGATTAATATGTATGCTTACATTTCTTTTATAACAACCTATCCTAAGACATTCTTCTCCAAAAGATTTATCAGGCCTTTCCAAAGAATACACTGTACATTTGGAAGGTCTGCGGGATCCCTTTCTGAACAATTCTAGTTAACAATTTTGATATACATAATTCCAATATAGCTGTTGTAATTACGCAGACACAACTGCTGTCTCTACATGACTTATTAAATTCCTGATCCCATTGACGTGTTTTAATTCCATATGAATTTGAGACTCATTGTGGAGGCCCCACAAAAATATTTTGAAAGATTATTGATGGAATGGTTGACCAACAGCTAGAGCAAAATGAATGTTTAAATTATTCACTCCAGACTTCCTTGTGACTGTAAATACAGCAGAAACACCACAGAATAACAGAATTCACTTATACTCCTATAAAAACTAAGAAGCCCAGCTTCACTTTTACAGCCTTTGAAATTTCATCTAATGAGCTCTCTCTGTCAAAAATGTCAAACATAGAACAGCAAAATCGGCTACTGAATATAAAAATGTTCTGCAGTAAACAACATAACACTAAAGTCAGAAATAAGAATGCATCAGTTGATCTAAGAGCAGGTCTGGTACCTTAGAGTACAAGAATGACATTCTTTAATCTTTCAGAAAAACCTATATAACATGCAGTTGCAGCTATTTAAGAGAAATTAAATGGCTCTCTTCTCACCATTCAAAAGGTTTTTGCCTCTATACTTACTCTGTCCTTATCGTGAAGCATATCTGCATAGCGTGACCTGCAATAAAAAACATTCCAGTTAAAAGACTCCGTTCTGCAAAGCAACTGGTCCCCATGGCCCACAAATGCACCAATAACTGACACGCTCTTGGAGATATGAAGTGTTTCTCAAACCTAAGGGATAATGTAATTTCAGTTATCTGGCCATCAGCATATAAATGAATTCATGAAGCAGTGGCACAAATCCTCTCCAAGGCATAGACCTATCAACAAACAGCTGTGAAGCAGCACCCGGGACAGATGTACAAACTAATGAAAGACAGACTACTAATCATCTATAATTTGTTACCATGACTTTAACTTCTTTGGTCCCCATTTCTTCATGGGTTGCACTACTCCAAAGTACCCCAAAATATATCTTCCCACCTTTTCTGGCTGTTACATGAAGGTCTTAAAAAGCTAGAACACAGACAACTGGCTGTTTGTTGCACTGGCATTTAAAAGAAATTTAGTCAATGCAATTTGCCACAACTCAGTCACTGTGAGTATTAGGATCACCCCTATGGAAAACATTAAAAAAATTTAGAAGGAAACTACTTCGAGAATAGTTTACAAAATTCTACATTGACAGTTCTGCTTTGTACATAACTGGGCACATTTACTGACATTTAGACTATTCTACAGTCTGTTCACCTCATGCCCTTGGAACTTCTACAAAGACCCCCAAACTGTCATTTAAAAGAAGCTGGATTTGTTAATTTTTTGATGTCTTTAAGGGAACAAGCAGCTACTTTTTGGACTATACCTTGCAATCTCCTGGTGGTAGTCATAGTCCTCACCCTCTTCTAACCACTCCATTGAACCAGTGGTTGGATTAGCTCTTCCACAAAAGGTCTTCATGATTAATCTCAATTTGTATTGTATTATTTATGTATTACGTGCAGTTTTGCCGCCTTTCCTTCAGTATAATACACCAAATACTGGCTGTGAAAAAAAAACAAAAAACAAACCAACCATGAAACTTTTAGTAAACACCACAGGCATACCTGTAGATCTGGATACTTGTACATTTCCCCCACTACACATCTGCCATGACCAGAGTATTAGTGACTGCTTTACGCTTTTTCCATAAGGACGTTTTAAGCTAAAATCGGCCAGCTAGTCCCAGGCTGAAAGGGGACCCTGAAGACCTGGACCTAGTTCCAAACCCCTGAGAACAGCGCAGAAAAAAAACCCAAAACCCAACAGTAAATCCTTATGGAAAAACACTTTCCCGGAGGTGAAGCACGTCGAGCCGGCGGCGGCCCCTCTCCCCGAGTCCCCACACGCTGCCCGAGGGGGGACCTGAGAACCCCGCGCCGGGACCG
>VZRL01000950.1:5233741-5251347 GCA_013397895.1 Origma solitaria
TGGAGACCAACCTCTTCAAGCTGGTGGCGACCGTCTCCTCCAAGGTAGCGGGGCCGGGGCAGGCCGGGCCGGGCGGAGTGGGCCGGGCGGTGCTCCTGGAGGGGTTTGGAAAGCAGCGGCTCTTTCTGGGTGCTCCTCGCGGGTGTTTCAGGCTCGCCTGTGGATGCGGTGGTCTGGAGAGTAGTCCGGCATGAATTTCTGCTGTGTGAGATGCTAAAGCTCAGCATACAGGGATGACAGCTACCATCCGCCATTCAGCCTTTTGTATTGAAAAAGACAGGTCTGTCTTGGGAAACTGTCTTCATAGGACACTGGAAAGGATATTATGCCCTAAATTTAGGCCCATCGCAGTCTTCCAAAGGCATGTGTTTTTGTTTGGAGGGTTACTCTGTACCACAAAGTTGTTTAAAAATCAAATTGAAGCAGTCTTAGGACTTTTGATCTCTAGCTTCTGCTTTCTTCCTCATAACAAGAGAATGTTATCATTGTTGTGTTGTTTAAAGCAACAGTAGTAATTACTTGAATATTGTTAGGATCATTAGTACTGCAGTTCTTAATCCCTTCTAGGAAGGAATATGACTTGCTGTGTTGATGGTGTCATTATATTCCTCCTTCTTTTTGTTCCTTTTTCCCAGAACGAGCCATTTCAGAAGTACGTTAAAGATGCGATCACACGAGACAAGGCAGCTCAAAGCCTGCGCCCCTCTTTGGGAAGCACTCAGCGAATCCTGCAAGAGCTCCGTTCTTCCAGGCAGGTGAAAAGGAAGGAGAACCGTTACCGTGTGATATCCAGCCATCGGCCCAGCTGTACTGAAACAGCTGAACCTGCCACCCGTGGCGAGGCTGCGCTTGATGGGGACAGGTCAGACTCTGAAGCACAGGAAGATGCTTCACCAGAGGAGAGCGGTGCTGTCAATAAGAGTCTCGACTGCTGTGGGAAATTCCAGCTGTTTGATATTGTACAAGAAGAGGAGATGGTGGGAGACTCCAGCGTAACTGCTGCAAACCCACAGGTCAGCTATGAACTTAGCTAATGAACTTAGTGTGCTGCAGGTACCTTGGTATTACCCTTGAGTAGTACACGTGGGCAGACTGCTGTTGGGAGTTTGCTTGCATTCTAAGTATTCCACTATTTAATAGGAGCCTTAACTAGATTTTTGCAAGTTAGAATGTTCCCTGAGGATCCTAAGTGCAGTAATGTTGTTTAGATAGTGTTTCTCCTGCACACTCTGTGTACTGTAACCTGTTTGCATATTATCCACACTGCTGTCTGCACAGGTTCCCTGCAGTGCTGCAGGTGTAATAGTCCATACAGCACGGGCTGTCTTAAAACTTGGTTTTTCAATCAACATGTCAGCAGAAACTGGAGTTTTATGAAGCTGTCATATCCCCTTCAATAATTTCTAATGGACTGATCACAGTTTTCTCTAATCTGAATCATGTACTACTGAAACATGCGCAGTACTACAGTAATTGGAAAAATTCGGTGTCTTTCTGTTGAAGGTTGCAAGTTTTCTAAAAGCATTCTAATGGGAAAGTGTTTCAGATTTCAGAGTGGCATCCTTGGCTAGCTACAAAAAAACCCATTGGCTGTAAATGAGACTTTGCATGACTTTAGTGGAGATATGCTTTCTTTTTCTCCTCTCAGCAGAAGACTGATCCAGATACAATTCTTTGCAATGCAGTAGAGATGATCCGTGAACGTCTAAATGTCTCTGAAGACAGTAAAAAAGAACACAGTGACAAAGAAGATGAATATGTTTATGACATCTATTATAAGGAAACATCAGCCCCTGATTGGATTGAAAATATCCTTTCTGTACAGCCCTATAGAGAAGAATATGAATGGGTAAGAAGGAATGATCTTCCTTAAACAGAAAGGTCACAAATAAAAGATGCTTTAAGACTTGCCATTAAAGTTGCCTTGCCAAGAAAGGTCCTGTAAGATAGATACTACATGTATGCTCAGTGACTTCTGCATGAGGCCTTTCGTAACTGCCAGTCCCATGTTCCAGCAGGTTACTGTTGATGCAAGGAAATCGTATGACAAAACAGAAGGGATGGTGCTCATGTAATCAGAAGAATCCATTTGGTTTCAAACTGCCAATTAAATTTTGGCACACAGATGTAAACTGGTGTAATTCATGTCTTGCTTGTGATTAGGAGGCAGCATTAAAATGTCATTGTAAATATGAATGAAAAGAAGAGGGGAGAGACAGTTTTTTCAGTATTTGAGGACTTTAATCTTCATATGAGGTATTTTTTCATAATAAATTTTTCTTCAGTGACCGTGGAGTTAGGAAGTTTAAAGTAAGCTTTAGTCTTGTGTTGTATAGATCTTGTGATCAATAGACTTGTATATTGGGAACCTGAAGCTACTTTTTCTCTTCCTTGATCTATTACACTGTTGCTTAAGTGAGTGGGATTAAATTAGACATTAACATTTAAATGCTGGAGCGGAACATATAAATGTGTGACTTAACTGGTTTTTCACCCAAAACAGATTTGAAATGTTATGGTGAATATAGTGACAACAAATTTTCTGCAGTGTGCCTTGTGTCACTGCAGAATTGCTTACGCCTGCCATCATTAAGTATCTCCTGGCTCTTTCCGATTTGTGCGGTATTGCACAGGTGGATGAAAACCCACAACATTCACTATAGATACAGACACTCAGCATTATGTTTTGTGTTGACCTGCAGGTAAATGATGATCCTGGTCCAGAGGAAGTATATGAAGATGAAGATGATGAAAATGATGAAAATAACTGGCGTAATGATTATCCTGAAGAAGATGAATTTTTACCTGAGGAAGATGGAGACAAAAGTACGCTTGTCATAAATGCTGTTTGCTTTCCTACTGTGCATGTACACGTCCCCTCTTTGCATGCTATCCCTAAAAAAGCAACTTAACTGAGCACTGCTGGGGTTGCATTCTGCTCTTATAATCGTGAAATCTCAGTAGAGAAGGATTATCTTGGAACTAGAAGTGATATTAGCATTTTTGAAAAGACGAAATTGAGAAGTCAGATTGAGGCTGCTGCAGTTGCAAAGGTTTGCTTGCTTTGAGAAGGAATTCATTGCTTGGGTCCATACACTTGTTAAACACTGCCTCTGCCTTCTTATGTCCCTACCCCAGAGTACTTCAAGCACAATTCAAACCTCACCTCATACAGAAGTTGTTCAGACTTTGTTACTTTCTCAAGAATCTTAAACTAGTCTGATTAACTTAATTATTTAAGTAAAAAGAAGGGATAATCTAAAAGTGTTGATGCTTTCTCTATAGACTCTGAAGAGAGCTTCAGTGATGAGGACCAGTGTTACAGGAGAAGAACGTGGGACAAATACCGACAGGAGGTTTTGCAGGAATTTGGATACGATGAGATCGAAGATTTAGGTTCTGACTAACAGCCTGTTCTTGGCGATGAAATGCATACTGAAGGTGAAATTCCGCTGCTGCTGTAGGAGAATGTACTGAGCAGCCAGCTTCAGCTGGTGGATATGAAACAGCTGGGTGTGCGTATGGCCACTTGACAACACAAATTCTTGTTCCAAGCACAAGATGCTGTATGCTTTAAATTAGAATTTTTTGCCCATTGCATGTGTTGAGATTCTGAAGAGACCTTTTATTTATTTTTTTCCCCCAAAGCTGCATGCCCAAGAGTTTGTACCTGTAGCAAATGTACCTCCACATATATAGAGGTACTGTTGGCAGCAGCCCTTCTGGTCATGACTAATGTGTCTGGTTTTACAAGATCAACATGTCTGCCCTGATGGCAAGTAGAAGTCCTGGAAAAAGGCAGCCTATCCTAGTGGTTTCTACTTCATTCGTTCCTAAGTGTCAAGTGACTTTCTTCACAAGTGTTTGAGCATATGAAATGCCTCGGCCTGTCCATTACTCTCCCCAGTAGTTTTACTGTTGGAGACAGTGCATTTAAATTGTAAATAAAAGGTTTTTTGACCAAGTTTTCTATACTCATTTAAAGATCACAGAAGTTGGTACAGCTGAATCCAGGTCACCATTTTAACTTGCATTCGTACATCTTTAAAACAATTCCATCATACCTGTTTGGACACACAAAATATTTCGGCACTGTCCTAGTTGAGTCTGTAAAAAACAGCTAATAAGATTAGCTATTAGCTGGTCAATGCCATTCATGAACTCTAGGGTGCAGCAGTGATTTAGGTCAATTAGTTTTGACTGGTAATGGCAAAGTAGTGGAGGCAAAATACTTGGTTTTGTTTGTTTCAGAGAAAGGTTAATATCCAGTGCAAATATCCAAATATCCCCACTATTACTCAAGTCACTGATGCAGCTGTGATGCACCATTTGGAAGTATGTATTGCTTCAGCCATAATCTTGTAATTACAAGATTTAGTTCAACTTAAATGCACAAAACCATGTATGTGGTCAAACTCAGGTCAACTGAAACAGACATTCTGAACTAATGTAAAAATTCCAGGTATGTTTTTGAAGTGCATCTCACTTTGCTAGCCAAACAGGCTGGCTTCTCATTGCCTTTTGCTGCACAAAAATTTAGTATCAAAAGTGTCCTGATTTTAGGCTTACAGCTTTGGAATTACAAATGCTACAAATTAGCATGTCTCTGCTGCAATAGTACTTTTTACTTCTGTTTTTATTTCTAGTTTTTCTCCCTGCTAGTTAACTTTCAAGATCTAGTTGCTGCCACAGTGGTTTCTGTGAGGTTTTGGATGGTCATTTTCAGGTGAACAGTACTGAAATTTGCAAAGGGAATTTTCTGACTGCCGAGGTAACTTGGCTAACGTGTGTTCACTGAAACAGTTCAGAAACAAATGCTTACAGGCTTCAAACTGAACGTTTTAATTTTGGAAGTTTCATAAAACCTAGAAGAAATTGAGAAAGTACTAACAAGTTAACAAGAAAAAAATCATCAACCATTAATCAAATATTTAGTGACAAGGTGCTTTGCTGATTAAATCCTTGCCACAGTCAGATACATTTCCATGTGGCATACAGAATAAAATCCTTAAGGAGGAAAGGTTGGTTCAGTCTTTAAATAATGGAGCAGAACTTTATTCGTTTTTCTGCTCCTAATGATAAATTAAGTAGTTTGTCGTGACCAGTTGTCTTCTCGGATAAGAACTGAGATAGCACAGCAAATCATTTCATGCAAACATCCATCAGAATTAAGCTGGAAATGACTCGGTCTTTGGAGTCAAAGTGGGTTTTAGTCTAACTTAATAATGCATTACTTCACCACCTGGTTCTGCAGAAATCTAATTTGATCCATTAGCTCTTATCATTTTCGTACCAATTCTGAAGAAGAAACAGTACTGACACACAGCTTGTGTGAGTAGGTAACGAGTAGGTGATCATTATCCAATGAAAACCTGCCCTGAAAACACACCACAGTTTAGGAGGATGACCCAAGGGCATGATCTATGTTCGAATCCATCTGCAAGAACATTTTCAGCATTTTTTGAAGACCACCGAAGAGAGTTTTCCTGTGTCTTCCAGTTCTACGTCTTCCCTTTTGATTTTGTAGTTGCTTTATCCTCTCTCCTGCTTCTTGTAATGGCTTTAAACTTTAGTTGGATTTGATTTCTAACTTCTTTTCTTCACTTGGGTCCATCTCTGTTAAAACACAGTAACAGAGCAGCTGCATGTTTCGTGTGATGGCACCTGCACAGGAAATTGGAGATAGATCAGAACAACAGCCACCTATCTCAGCTCTAATTACACAATGCATGACTAATGAAAGCTGTCAGGAATGCTGTCTCACTTCTCTTCTGGGAAACAAACAATGAAAGTTAATATGATAACTGTCTCCCACTCACTTTTTTTAAACAGGTAGTATCTTAAAACTGTTGTGTTAAAATCTAGGGTGTTTTGCTTCTTAGGCACCCTGCCAAGTAACTGAAGTAAAATTTTTTTTCTCTATAATTAAGAGTGTAAAATTGGTGGAATAAAAAAAGTAGAACTAATAGCACACAGGTAAAGTTACAATATAACTGAGTGTTTATATATATGCTACTGCTGCAGCACCACCTCCTGTTTTCAGGGTAAGATTATGCTATAATCCTTCTTTACCACATCCCTCATCATGGTTGTCTCACACAGTAACAATAATAAGAGTGCATTGCTGGAGAAAAATGTGCAATTCAACTGCTGTAATTCAACAGAAGGCAAAATTCCATCTGTTACTGACATAAAATCTATCCATCTTCAAATAACTGATTCAGTAAAGCTGGACAGTTTGTGCTACCAAGAATATTCAGACGTTTTACAGTCATAAACCTTGGTTAAAATTAAGACTTGTCCTGATGTTTTGCCTGTTGCTGAACAGTATTTGCACAGTATCAAGGCCTCCTTTCTTTCCTCTTACTCTCTGCTCTCTCTGCTATTCTGTAGCCAGCAGGGTGGGGAAGGACAGGAAGTTTGGCAGGAAAATGGCCAGAACAGCTCACCCAAACTATGCAAAGGGCTATTTCATGCTATATGATGTCATGGTCAGCAATAGAAATGGGTAGAGCAAAAAGTGTTTGCCTGTGGGAGTGTCTTCCTATACAGCTGTTGCTTGGAGACTGGCTGCACACTGCACTGCTTGTGAGATGCACGGTTGATTGCTCTTGCAGCAGCAGAGTTTTTCCCCTCTTCACTTACTAAACTGTCTTTGACTTGACCAACAGGTCTTCCCACCTTTGTTCTTCCTATTCTGTCCCTCATGCTGCTAGGGGTGCTGGTGAGCCAGTGGCTCCATGCATGCTCAGCTGGGGTCAGCCCACCACAACCCTTTCTGTCAAACACACTGAGAGTCACCTATTTTCTGTTCCTCTTTCCTAATAACATCTCCAGCTAACAAAGAAACTTACCCATAATCTTGTTAATAAATTGAGGTCTCCTTGATGCAGGTAAATAGACTCCCAAGAAAAAGAATGGAATTCCAGATAAAGCAATGGCAACTCCAATCATTGAATTTACAAAGTCACTATAGAGTGGCACTACCACCAGAAATACTGTGCATAAACAGAATATTCTTGGGAAAGCCAGACTCAGCTGCAGATAGAAAAAACAGAACACAGTGTAAATAAAATCACTGTCTACAGTTACAAACATTATGATACAGACTTCTGTCTCTGAAACCCACTTTGCGAAATTATCTGCTCTTGCTCTCATATATCTGGCTATTTAGGACCATAAGCAAATGGCAGAATTATTCTTAACAGAACTGTTACTAAAAATTGCAAAAGTAATCAAGTATGGTAACTCTGCTGTGCTGAAAGAAAGTGCATAGTGGCATGCAGTGTTTTTAGACAAAACCAGTAAAACTTGGCAAACAAGAATTACCAACTTTTTTGAGTAGAGTATCAACTTAAAGTATGAGAGGTCATTAGAGGATCAGATATCATGGGAGCTAAATTTGGTCCACAGACAGAGTTACTTAACTTGAGCATTCCCAGAGATTTCTACTGCAAGATAAAAGGCTAATGGTATGTTAGCCTATTGAGACATTCTCCAGTGGGCAGACAGAAGGGATACTAATTAAACTATCATATAATAATATACTGCTGCAACAATCTCTTTTTCTTACCTAGCAGACAAGCTAACTTTCATGGTACAACATCAAATGGAAACCATGCTTTATGTCCTGACTTAACATGTATGGTCCAGATTTTAGACAGTACTTTTTCATTATATGGAAGGCAGGGATTTTAAACAATTGTGTAGTAAGTATTACCTTAAGAGGTCTGGGCCGATCTGGTTCTTTCCAACGTAGATATAACTGCCCACCAATAGACAGACCAACAAAAAGCCAGTAACTGAAGCTGAAGTAATTAATAAGCTGGAAGACATCTTCCACAGCCAGATAAATAAGGGTCATAAAACACTGTCAGAAAAGAACAGGAGTGAGAATCTAAAAGCAAAAGTTTGGAACTTACTGTTTGTGATGCTTTTTGCCTTTAAGTAACACCTTATACTTGTTGGTGTTTGGCATAATTTTATGCCTCAAAAAATCACCCTCTCAGCAATCATCTTGATGATAGTATATTTTAAGTTATCTCTTGTGAATTTTTTAGTTTTCCTTTAAATAATACATATTCTTGTTTTGAAGAAGTTATTTTAATTCATTAACTGTATCATCATAAATTACATTCTGCTTCAAGAGACTGGGTTTCTCAGAGCTGCATTTAGATGCAATAAGGATCTGAGAGAAGCACTTTGCGTTCTAGGAATTATTTATTCTTGAGCAGCAGAAATCCTTCATATACAATAATGTTAATTATTAGTTGCAGCAGTTTCAATTGGCTGAAAATGCAATCCACGGTAATCCATGGTATACAGAACACTTTTCTTATGGCATGGTCTTCTGCAAAATTGATGTTTTGATTTCAGCATGAAATAGAATATGTACATGGATTACTTCTTTTATACTTCTCTCATGTTATTTTTTTATACATATATTTGTGTACATTTTTCTACCCCTGTGTTGAAGCTCCATTTTGAGGAAAGCTGTGCTGTGTATCTCATCTAATCAGTTGAAAAGAAAAGCAATAATAACTTGCATTGAAGAGCAGCGCTGGCACAGGTGTGAATCTTCCTACGTGGATCATAGACAGTAGATCAGGAAGGTGACCTTCCCGAGATCCTACAAAAAATAGCCTGAAAAAAAGCAGTAAGAAAACACATGTTGAGACCACAGGCAAGAGAGAATATATTATAGAAAATCAAGAATAGCACCAGTCAAAAGAAATATTTACACCACTGAATTTCCACCCTTTAAACTGGAACCTGGATTCAACCCTTCTTGTAAAGATGTTCTGTACAACAACCATTGAAAGATATATAAACTTTTAGAAACATGCTGGTAACACCCATTTTTAAAAATATGACAGGTAAAATAGACAATATCTAAAGTAACTGAAACAAATTTCTATTGTTTCACAAAATTCTAAAAGCTAGCACTGAAAATATTTCATCTTATGGAAGAACAGTTTTCAATGCCAACCAGAAGAGATTGCCAGGTCCCTAAAATTATGTCACTCATGCTCAAAAACCACGTGCTCAAAAAACAAACACACATAATTTTATTACCAACTGTTCTATATTGACTGCTTCACCGAATGATCAGATTTCTTCTCAATACAGGGGCATTGCAAATTCACTCAATGGACAGGAAGAATCTTAAAATGCCTGAATAAATCTACTTAAAACTTTTGCTAGTTACATCCACAATCAGTGCTCTACACTGTAACCTTAAGCTTTCTGATTGCAGCTTCATAGCAGTAGCAAGTTTTTTAGGGTTTTTCCAAATACAAAGTTTTAAAATACTGATTTTAAAATGTCAGTAAGTCTTAGGTAAATACATTTGAAAACAAGAACCTTCTAGAATGATTCTATCGAGTTAAATGGAAGGTAATGCAAATAATCAGAAGGCCTGAGGACTCACCACACAGACAAAATTAATTTGATCTTTAATTGTGCACTGCATACACTCAGGAATGCTGTGGGGAAGCAAGACAATGTTAAGGGTGTATGTACACACACACACAGAGGTTTATTTAGATCTGTTGTTTTACTGTGGCTGTTCCTTATAGGTTCAGTTACAAAAGTATTTTCACCACTCTCAGATCAGTGTTAATAGTAACATGTAAAAATACTTATGAACCTTTGTCAAACTGAAAGAGAGATGCACTACCTTGATGATGCTAGAATAGAAGCATTAAGTCCACCAAAACAAGAGATGGCTACGGCAATGGGAATCGTCCAGCTGAAGATACCAAATACCTGGTCGGCAAATGTCTGATGAAAGGGAAAAGAAAAGGAAACATGAAAATATCTGCAAAAAGAAAAAGAATGTGTAAAACAATGACATCAGAGCTTTTGTAATACATTTGTATAGAGAAATAGTAATATAGTAATGACAGTCCATAATGCAGCACAAAGAATCACACAGCTTTCTTATTTATTTATGGATTCTAAATATGCACAGACTTCTTTAGCCAAGCATCTGAAGTCATATTTTCTGCTCCCAAAAATAACACTCACAAAGGAAAACAAAATGTTTTGAGAATTTTCTCACCAATCCTAACATATTTTATCTAACTGACCTACAGAACTCAAGTGACCATTCTTTGGATTACTGATAATATTACCTAACCAGAGAAGTGCCATATTGCAGTGGATAAACACAGCCAACATCTCACCTTCTGTTTACAGATATTATTCTAGGAATCTACTTTATTTTCCTTCTTTTGCAATTTCCTAAGCAACATCTTCTTTTCCTTTAGCTCCACCACTAGGGCCTCAGGGCTCTACTCTCACAACTTGGCAAATGACAGAGCAATTGATCTTATCAGCAGTCATTTTTTAATGTTGCTAGACAATACTGCAAACAACTGTGGTGACTGTCCATGGTAGAGCTCTGAAACCAAGAAGTCAGGACCATCAAAGTTTCACAGCAAGTGGTAAGAGCCACTGATTGTCAGTGATCTGGGATCTACAACGAAAGTGGGTAATAATTTGCAACATATTTTCCTGGTCTATTCTGTTCAGCCTTCCCAATGGAGAAAAAAGGGAAAGATGTAGAGTATCAGACAACATGTGAAAAATGAAGAAATTTAATTAATGAGGACTGATAGGTATCCTAAGCCCCATCTTGTTCTGAGCATTGTACATATCTGAACATTGTACATTGTACATTATCATTCATGTGAAGCTAGGCAGAAACCCCCTTGGTGCTGTGCTCAGAGGACATGGGTAGAAGCCTTCCTACCTATCCCAATTCTACCTACTGGTAACTGAATCAATTCCATGTTTCTTTTACAGAAGCAAACTAACTGTCATGGTAACAAAAGAGTCATGTCTACATCAGGCAGCATGAAGTCACTATTTATGGAAACAGAAAGGTACATACTCACGTATAAGTAGCATTCAAACAAACACCAAAGATTTGAACATTTTACACCTTAGCAAGCAGCAGTAATCTAAACCTTTTTATGAACTTTCTCTGAATCACTTTCTTATCTCTCTCTTGCTCTATCAATTTCAAGATACTCAGACATAAAAAGCATATATAGTAGTTAAGCTTTCTGCAGGTTTATCTATTATAAAATTTTTCTTCCATTTCTAGTGTTTTAGTATTTTGAAACACCTTACCCTTGACATCCCCTTCAAAGCACTGGTCTTCATCATAACATTTATGAATTAGGGAGTTCAATCAAAGGTGTTTAACATTCAGAACTGGCCCTTATCTGTACCACATAAAATTATCTAGATTTAAAAGTAGCCAAATTTTAATTACCCCAGGAACAAGATCATCTAGAGTAGTGCATTATGATCTGTCTTCTTAATGTTTTTGTAGATCAAAATAGACTAAATGACTTAAATGGTTTGGGAGGTTTTTATGTTATATGAGTGTTCGATTTTCATGAGACAAAACCCTGTATATATGTCATTCTCTAAACCACAAGATGCTGAGAAATTCACTAACATAAACCAAAGCTTGGTCAGCTGAAGTTTTCTCTGCTGCACTGATAAAGTGCTTTGTCTAGCACATTATCCAGATTACGGCTCAGAATCCAACTCTGCTGTGTATTACCATTAATGCTAAAAAGCAAAATGTATTCCATTCTTTTGTGTAATTTCGTTGAGCCTCAAAGGCAGACAGGATTTCCTGCTGCTAAAGGACAATGCAAAACCACATCATCACTTCCATGGAAACCTTGCCTAAAGGTTCAAAGTGAATGCATCAACTGTGTCACCCTGGTTCTCAGAAAGGCACTTCTCTTCCTGAGCTCTTTTAGTTTATCTCTCTTAGCACAGCTTCCCTCAAAATGGAGTTTCCACACAGGGGTGGAAAAATGCACACAGATTCCTACAGATATTATGAAAAATTACATGAGAAAAGTATAAAGGAACTAGTCCCATATTCTACTTCATGCCAAAATCAGAACATCAATTTAGCAGAAGACCATGCCGTAAGAAATGCGTTCTGTATACCATGGATTACTCCTTTTCAGCCAATTGAAACTGCAACTAATAATTGACATGATTGTATCGAAAAGATTTCTGCTGCTCAAGAATAAACAATTCCTAGAACTCAAAGTACTTCTCTCAGATCCTTATTGCATCTAAATGCAGCTCTGAGAAACCCAGTCTCCTGAAGCACAAAGTAATTTATTATGATCCAGTCAATGAATTAAGACAACTCCTCCAGAACAAGAACGGAGATAAGATGAAAATTCTAATAGGCAATTGTTGTAATATTTTAAAGGAATATTTAAACCTGGACTGCTGAATTCTGAAGCCAAACAGCAAGCAAAATTATTAGACATAAAATTTAAAACTCCTAAAGGATTTTTTGTTTTAATATATAAAGTTAAGATACAGAACAAAATGTTAGAGAATTAAGATGTTTAGTAAAATTGCCTAAAGGATAAGCGTTTAGATAAGTAACATTAACAGTTGAAGCTAAGGAAGAGAGAGAAAACCTGTAAATGTAATCTTATGCTGAAGGTTGCAAATTAGCTAATATGTCATTGGGAGAATTTTTTTCTCCCAAAGGACGTTATTTGCAAGCACTTTCCATTTCCTTTTGAAACATCTGGTAATGGGCCAGTGTGAAGGACAGGCACAGGACTAACTCAAAGGTTATTTCCATCCTGTAATGTGTATCCAATTTTTCTAAGATATGTTAATGTTGTTTCACACGTCTTGAAAAACAACAATCATTCATATGAGCAGTAAAAACCACAAAATACATACAGATCAAAATGCTACAGATCCAATGTATTTTGGACGTTCTGCAACAACTATTGATGCAGCTCAAAGCCTAAATACGTAATTTTCCTAAATCTGTGTAAGTCTGACTCTTCAAAAGAGAGAGTAATGTAGTGACAACCTCTACCAAACACTGCAATTTCCAAAGTACTTTCTAATGCTGTAGTTGGGATTCCTGAGAGAGCACAGCATGGAGAAACTTCAAGAGCTAAACTTTTCCCTAAGTGAGGTAATGCAAAAGAGTATTTTAATTGAGAATTATCTAAAAAAAGCTCAGCTTGGTTTGCCAAGTAGATCTGCCTGCAAAATGATCTTTCAGCAAAACAAAGCTGCAAGGTACCAAAGTCTGGCTAATCTTTCTAGTGATACTAACCAGTTTAACATGACACGTAGAGACCCACCTGCCCTTATGCAGGTGTTTTCTGACAGGGTTTCACCCTCATTTATGACAAAAATCAGCCAAGCTCATTACTACTACTCAGACACTTGAGTATAAATTTATAAATCCATCAATGCTCTATTTTCAACGGATGCCAAGAAATGTCTTCTCTGAAGCTCAGCTATAGTCTCTTGTGAACAAAGACAAACCCAAAGATCTCCACAGTGTTTCTTGCTGGAAGAGCTACTGAAGTGTAAGTAAAAGCAGCCGCAATAAACATTCACTGTGTACACATCAGAGGATTATTTTGCATAAGAAGGCAGGGCAGAGAAAGCACAACTCTCAAGCCATCAAGTGATCAAGCACACAGAGTGCACTGTACCAAGAAGGGAAGCAGGGGAGAAGGGAGAAGAGTTAGTGGCTGCTTTCTGCTAAAACCACAATTGTACAATCATGGATCCCCCACAAATGAGCCAGACCTGGGCTTTGAGCTGAGCTCTTCACCAATTCCACGTCAATTACCAGTACTTCTGGGAGTTGTGAAGTACATTTATAAAAACAAATGAGCTGGCAATGGGGGAAGAATGGAGCATTCACAAAGGCATGTGGAGGATGACACAGGAGCCTACCTGGAGGCAGCTATAAGCAGAAACATTTAGTCCACCATAACAGGAGAAAGCCACCACTATGGGGATGAATATCATCTCAGGACTCTTCTGAGAAAGTCTAAAGAGCAAGAAGGATTAAGAGATTAAATTGTCATCTCTGCTATTGTCTGACAAGTCCTTTAGTCCAGACTTGAACTGTAACTGCTTCTAACAGCTTGGAAACAGAAAATTCAAGGGCTGATACAACACTTGCAATTACAGATAAAGTTCTTTTATGCCCTCCCATCCATTGGATATGTAAGGTATACATAGATACATGCACACTGTAGGATATGCACCTGGAATTGTTCCCCTTAGTTTTGATCTTTTAATATTAAACCATCATCAGGGAATAATAATGAAGGAAGAGGTTTTCAGCCATGCACTTCTCAGCTGAACTGCCCTCATTTCATCATGACTAAAATGTTACATTACTCCCAGAAGAATGGTCAAAAACTGAATTACAGCTTTGTTTCAAGTAATGAATGACTGATTTAACTAAATTTTATTTTTATCTTGGGTTAGTTTGATCTCATGATCATCAGCTGGTAACTTGTGAATGGTTTGCAAGAACACTTTTTGTCCATTTAAAGGTCCAAACAACAGTTCTATACAAACGGGCTGAACTAAAAGCAGCAGAAATCCCCCATATCAAGAGCTGCCACAACAAAATACACAGGATACTGCCTCACACTCAGTAATTCAGGCACACAGATGAGTAGCAAGACTCACATTCATGTTACAAATCACAAGGTGAGAACTGTTTCATCGTGCTTAGCTGCACGCAAGAAGTGCACTTAGAGGCACACAAGAAATGTCAGACTATACAGAGAGTGTATGGAGCTACAAACACATGCTAGGCTGGCAAAGCACTAAACAGCATTGATTGGAGGGGAAAATGCACGGAGAATGTAGTCCAATGTGAATAAGAAACTTATACAGAAAAATACCCAGAGATTATGAGGTGTTTCTATTTGCAAAGTTAAAAAGGCATCTGCGCCTCTTCATGTAACTGTTTTCAAGATCCTATTGCCCAGGAGCTTTTCCAGGCTCAGTTCTGTAACATTCTTATCCTGAACATCATACAGAGCAGTAGGTGGATTTATATATATCTATATCTATATATATATAGATATATATTTGGAAGAACAATTAATTCTGCTTCGACATTTCTCTTGAGGCAAAGTATAAATACATTCACACATTACAGGAAGATCTGGCAGTCAGAACTACAGTATGTTTTCTCAGGTTTGAACTTTTGAGGCCTCTGAGGTACAATTTCCTAACAGAAACAAACTCTGATTTATGGCAATCAGGAAGTTGCATATACAAAAAAGCTGCTGAGCAGAAGTTTTCTCCCACTGCCACAGATTACATTGTCAGGATACTGACAATGATACTCCCCATTGACCAAACTAGATTTAAGGTCACATATATTAAAGAAAGAATGCACATCAACCAAAAACAGTCAGAAAATTACAAATTTTCAAATTAAATATTTGTGTTTCCTGTCATTCTCTTTTCAATCACCATGCTGTTGATCACTCAAACAGACGTAATTCTCTCCTTGTATTATGGGCAATGCCTCTACTGAGAAAAGAAGGTACCCATGCAATGCAAGGGCCAGCATAAAATTCCCACTTCATTTTTAGGTCACTGAATACAATCTCACAGTAAGAGAAACCAGTACTACTCTGCTGCATTAATAGATTGCATTCCTGCTGCATTTAAGATGTCTCTTCTGTACATCTCACAGTAAAATTTCCAGTGTCAGCTCCAACAGCAAAACAGTTCCATTTACATTTCCATGGAGGTGCTGAAGATATTTGATCCAAACCTTCTCAGGGGTTTATCCTGTTCTTAGCATTTCTAACAGCTAGCTGCAGAACAAGGGCTCAGTGTTCTCCAAGTCTCTTAACTATCTCATATTGAAAATATTATGAACTCTTTCAAGTTCAGCTCAGCTCTTCAGCTTGTACTCCAAAGCCAGAGAACTTCCATGTAACCGGCATGGCAAGTGCTGCACGGGCAGTGAGTTACAGCCAGCTCCAAGAAAGAAGGCAAATGACTTACTGAACAGCTCTCCCTCTAAAGGTAACTGCCTGCCCCTAATGAAGAGTTCTTCAGTTGTAAGGTATGGAATGTGCACTTCATCCAAAGAAACGTTACTGGGAAGAGCCAGTGCAAGCAATGAACAGGAACATGACACTGACGGCCAAGAACAAGCAGATTTTCCTCTTCAAAAAAGAAGCAGTGAAGTCAATGAAGGAATCAATATCCAAAAGGTCTAAGAAGAACTTAAAAATTTCTGTCTAAATTCAGTCAGAAAAAGAGAATCAACATTTCTTAGACTATACACCAAAGAAGAATGAAACAGCAAAACACACAGCCTCCCACATTCCAGTTCATTGAGGGAGCATGGCAAAGCAAAGCAAGTCTGCTCTAGAATACAGGAGGACCAGGGTGAATGGACTGATCTACACTGGACTCACAAGATGGTATTCAAAGATGCAAGTGAAGTTGTCCTCTTTATCCCCAGCTTACGGACATAGCTGTACAGCTCCAAGAAAGATGACAGCTGGCTATGCAGGACAACCAACTGTTTGCTCCAAACGCTTTTAGCTCTTCCTTTTAAAAGAAGTAAGCTGCCAAATATCACCTATTGTATGAACTCAAGCGAAAACCAGAGACAGGACCAAACACAGGAAGCAGGCAACAAGCTGTGCACTGGCAGCCGATATGTTTCCTGTTAGCAGATAAAAAAGCCCAGAAAGTGCTTGTGGAGTCAGCTGCCACCTTCACAAACAAAAAACACAACAGTAGTCTCAAACAATTAAAAAATAGTTGTTCAGTGACAGTGAAAGATGAGGAAAAAAGTCTGCTTTTCTTTATTTCTGTTTGTGCTACAGAGTAACTTTCATATGCATAAAACTTAACAGCAAAGGTTGTGATGGTTTGCATAAGGAGGTAAAACAGAAGTCAACTGTGAAACTCTGCCAGGAATCATTGAAAAATTGAGTGATTTGATGATCAGCAACCATCTGAAGAGCATCTGCAGAACTTTTAAGCTATCTGTTGCTGTATTACTTAAATTTCTTCAACAAAAAAGCTTTTAAAAATCAGTTTCTAGCCCTAGCACCGGGACTACACCACAATGAAGCCAAAAGTGACATAAAAGGAAGACATTTTATCATTTTTTTCCCTATATAATTCCATGGTATGATTTCTTTTGCCTCACAGTCACCAAGAAAAATAGCACACAAGGTGATGTGGAAAGATACACTCATACTTCTTTTACTCAGAACTCTCAGTCCATTCAGAAACCAGGAATAGCTTCTCCCCGCCCCTTTACAGCTCAAAGCCTCTTCACTGAAAGGGAGAAAGCTACTCCATTCCTTGCCAAAATAGCAACAAGGAAAGATTAAATTTAACTGCTGCTTTACTACTAAAAAGACTCTAAAATGCCGCAATATTAGTACCATATTTCTTCAAAAATTCATTAATGTAATTTTCACCCTACACCAACTTCCACCAACTACATAAAGGGCAATAAATAATCTGTACTTTGTATCACATGTAGAATATGTGAGCAGATGAAAGTGGCTCATTTTCATCAGATTAATTTTTTTAAATAGCTTAATCCTCACCTCCTTTCTTCATTCATCCACTGAATACAATGCCCTAAGTCTTCTTAAAGATTCCATTGACGATAAACCCTTATACCACCCAGAGAAATTTCACCATAAAGATCTTTACATTTTTGTATTATAGGAGGGTTTTCAAATACAGTCATTAAATCTTTCCTCCCCACACCCCCC